>JAHQIW010007067.1:0-127686 GCA_019055375.1 Parelaphostrongylus tenuis | reverse complement strand
ATTTAAATGTCTGCTTCAGTACTGTTTCAACAAAGTTAAAAGAACAAAAAAAAAACATTTAAAAAAAAAAAAATTTGTCTCCGATGCTGTATATTCAATAAAGAAACACTAAATTTTCTAGACCAAATTTTTATTATTACTCTATAAGTTCCATAACTGGGACTTACGTAACACTATGTGCAACATCTGTGTCCTCATTTTATTATCGAATGAATCATCTCTCTTCTGCATCGGGATAAATCGTAGGTTTTTCTCGTGTATCAATCTACTCAGAAGATTCTGCTGTTATATAATCAAAATAGACCTTATCATGAGGGTTGCTCTTTAAGGATTTTTCACCCCCCACGGGAAAGTCCACTAATTGGGTTGAGCAGTGATTTGAGTCGACTTAAGGAAATTTGCGTGTAGCTTCCAGCTACGACAAATCAGTAGTGAGTTACTTTTTCATCGGGTCGCTACTATGAATTACTACAAAGAGGACTATCCTGATCTAAAAGGGGGATGAAATGTGGTCGGTAAGTTGCAAGTATATTATCAATTTGGTTATAGTTTAATTCCTACTAACTCCTCCGGTATCCTGCTCCAGCATGCCCTTCTGTTCGCGATGGTTCGACAAATCTGACACACGTAGTGTCTCTGTTCGGCTCTCTGACCTTAATGTCGCTCTGCGTCTCTTCACACGGCTTGCAGATCGTGAATCTGTCACGCGATTGCGCATGTTCAGAAATCACAAATTTGTATTGGCCTGCTTTCATGACACTGATGGAGTGGCATTTGGATTATGCATAACAGCCTCTCTCAGTGATTTTCTTTCCACATTCACCGCGGTGTACACTTTTATTCTTCCATCTTTTCCCTCTTACTCTTCCTCAACTTTGCAGCGTTACCGTACGATTTGTTCAGAACTGTTGCATGGCTCAAAAATAAGCCTCGTGGAATCAGTTCGTATCCTGGCAACCGAAAAAGGTTATGAGGAAATTATTGCTATTCTAAAGTATGGCAGTAGTATTGCAGTTTCTTGTGGAGAAATGAGCGAAAAAAAGCATGTCGTACTCCGTGGGTGGTAAAAGTAGAATGAGATTGTCATGCATTGGAAGAGGGACGTATGACAACACTATATAATCCGTTTACCTGCTTTGTCCATATAGGAAATGCCTATCAACCTATCGCTAAGAGGCACGTTCTACATCACAAGTGTGGCATTCTTCCGTGTATTTGAGCACTTTTCAAGTGCATTGCAGATGTTTTTGAAGGCGATTGCCAAATGTTGTCATCCAGAACATTGGGGAGGAATGAGTTTCATTTATAGATAAGTCATATCTATGCATATCAGAATGCACATAAGGAAAGCTGAGTAGCAATCGATAAGTGATGAGAACAGCCCGAACAGTTAATAACGCAAACAAAACATTTCAATAATAAAAAGACACACGCTCTGGTGGCATGTCCATTGAATGGGAAGGTACTGTCGGAGGAGACTACATCAGCTCGATTTCTCTCTTGCAGAGTAGCTCGAGTCAACTGAATGTCATATTTGAGGTTCTTCTCAAATTTTCCCCAATATAGAAAAACTTTTCCTCCGGCGTTAACACAAATAATTACGTACCTAGGAGATAATATCTTATGGGATAAAAAAAAAAAAAGCAACACAATACACAACAAAAACAAAAAAACCACACACTCCTCCCCACACAAATCCTAACACACCCCCAATTTTAATACACCCATACAATAACCCCCCCCCCCCCCAAAACAACAGTCTAGTGTAGCAACCGTACAAGGCAACTCTTTTTCGTTCGGCCGTAACCCACCCCGTGTCAGTGCTCTATATCCTGCCCGCCCCACCCTCGTGCGTCCTGTTTCCGCGAGGCGAATACATTCAACCGCCGCCGCGCGAGTTGCCCTCCCTTCCTCTTCCCTGCGACCGTCTTGTTCTTTCCATACCGCTACCTGCCTACTTGCAGATAGTTATAGGACGCCTGTTTGCGATCTTCTAGAATAACTTCCATTCCTCTCTGCTATTTTCGTTCTGTACCATTCATTTTTCTTTTGTTCTCGATCCATATTGTCCACCGGTCACTGTTTTTAATTTTATCGCTATGGGAGGCATTTCTTGACATTACCGACTCCTACCTTGTTTCCTTCTTATCCCTCTTTTTCTCTTTGGCGCATAGTTAATTCTTGTTATTTCCTTTTTTTGTATCTCTTTCTTTTGCTTTGTCATGTTTGTTTTTCTTTTCTTTTCTTATTTGGTCTCTCCTGTATTCTTGCGACGTGTCCCGAATAAACTTATTCCCCGCTCTTGGCGGCTATTACCTCTTTTCCGTCTACGTGAGTTGTGCGTGGGGACACAACACAAACCGACCATCAACACAACACATCCACAACCGCGGGCGGGGGGAGCTAGACAGAGAAAACATGTCTCGTGTAAACGGTGATCACCAGCGTGGCGAGTGGGTGTTCTGCTTGATTCAACACAATCCACACTGCGAGCATAGCTTACTGTTTTCTCACTTAATACTGTTTGATGAATGGTCGTCTCGCGCGAACAAGTGCTAACATTTTTTACTATATATACATAACAGTTAGTTCGACTTGGTTGTAGTGTAACATTATGAATGATTAGATGAGGTTTCTCAATTTTCGTAGTTAATCGATCAGACACCTTATGGAACCGAGCTACATTTGTTTTTCACTCGCAGTGGTTTGCGCACTGATGCATTCTGTGTGGTACTGGAACCGAAAATCATCTTTTCAAGTCAATATTATGTCAACCGATCAAATACATAGGTTTTATACTTCGTTGGCATAGTGGGGAATGAAACTTCATGTGTTTCATCACTTTTCACGAGTTGAAGCAATTACATTCTATTACTACAATATTGTATTTTTTTTTCTACATATAATTATAAAAGATACGTGTTTCGTCCTTACCAGACATCATCAGCCGGGCGAACCCGTTCTAATCTGTCGTGTATGGTTATACAGCAGTTCTCTCGTGAGCGTTACATTCCTTATAGAAAGTTGTCGAGAAACTAGGGGCGACCGTTATAACCTCCCTTGTCAAGCGAAATTTTCCCTTAGCACACGTGAACCTCTGTGTGCTTCGCACTCGGTCAGTGGTGTGTCGTAGTCTTGTGCCTAGATGGTATTTTTATCATAGTTTAGCCCTTCCTTCGAGGGCTGCTTTATTAGCAACGCTCTCTTATCAATAGATCCTGTCATTATTGATTTGATGATCGATATTGAGTGTGTACCCTACAGTACATGTTGTCTCTACTTTCTCTCTGTGTTCACGAGAGTCGGTGGAGGACGTGCGTTGATCTTATTTCGTTAATCTCTTTGAGCGTATGCTCGTCTTAGGTAATAGAGGAGCGTCTACTTGCAGCGGGTTTAGGGCGCGGGGAAGCAGCTGCGGCGAAGGGAAAGATAATATGAATAAAATACCGCCAGCTAGGCAATCGTATTGTCGAAAACACTCCGTTGTTAGGGTGGGGATATTTCCTCCACGCTTGACATAGAGTGTAGAAAACCGATACGTCGTCCCAACTCTCTTATAATGGAATGTAACGCTTCCCGAGAGAACTGACTATAAAAAGATCGCAGACGACGGACATTTTTCTTGCCCGCTCACGAGTCCTGTAAGGACGAAACACGTGTCTCGGGCTGGTACAAAGCCCTTACAACCCACATGACATGTTTACGCTCAATAATGATGAAAGTATATATTGACAGTTAGAGTAGCGTGGTCTAAACAAAGCGACATTCGAGATAAAGGTATAATTATGGATAAAAGTGGCCAGCCACTGAGGCAATCGCGTGGCAAAACCCTCTGTGTTAGATGGAGAGTGTTTTCACCTGACACATGGGAGTGTTTAAAGACGTATGGCGCCTTGTACTTGTCGATAACTGTATATAAGGGTCAAAAGTTGTGACGCCTCTCCTGGGGAACGTGATAAACTAGATCGACGTCGTCTCTGTGGTGCTGTTTTATCAAGAGTGCCGCTGTGCTTAGACCTTCTAGATGTATCACATGTGGGACCATTTTAGGCCGAATGGTCGGGTTGTCTCTAATTATTTAATTTTGAAGAGGTATTCTATTGAATTTTGAACATCAACGATCTGTGCTTTAATATAAAGCGTATCTTCGTGTGAAGGTGAAAGGGTCTGTATAACTCTGAAAAGACTCATTTATCAAATTGAATAGTTAGCAAACGGGTAGCAAAATCTCATAGTGAAGAGCAGTGCGCGGCTATCTGTGTGTTTACGAGACTCAGCAACATATCAAGGCTTTTTTCAGGTTGAAAAAAGCGATACTCGACGTAAAAAATGTCCTTTGTCTATAGATCGTGCGGTGTGTGGTCGGCATTTGTTGTGTGTGGGCGTACCGGTGACTCGGGAGTCGGGGCCACGACCGGCCAGGTACGGCTGCTATCAGTCTTGTCGGGGTGACGCGGCGGGAGACCACGGTGTTGCCTGGTGTGTCGATTCGCTAGGTTTCTGGGTGGCTGGATGCGGACCTGCATGCGAGCTCGATCATGTGAGATTCTCGGTATCTCCAAGTGGTTTTCGGATTGTCTAGGTACTTTGTGCTATTCCGTGTCACCTCCACATTGAGATTTAGATGTTCTTTATCCTTCGGGTTTAATGGTCTTTCTACGCTTCCCCCCAAGTTTTCTGGTCCATTTTCTGTTTATGCGTGGTGGCCCATTCAGTCTTTTCCGAGCTACGCAAGAGTTCCCGCATGCACAGGACATTTTAGCTGATGGTGCGCGTTCTGTCTGTTCTGTCTCACATAATTCATATAGTACTTTTTATTTTGGAATCTCATAACTCTGTCAAAGTATGTTTGCTTGTATCTGTCATACTGTTAAGTCTTCCTTCCTGTGAACTTAGAGAGGCCATTACATAAATAGGCAGAATTAGTGAGCTCTTGCAGCGAGTTGTTTATGCCCCTACACCTTAGGATCTTCTCACTGTGTGTTTTAGCAAACCGTATTCGCGAAGACCACGTACTATCGTGGTTTAATTCCTTGGGTGCAGTGGGTCTGCCAAGCTATATCGCATTTTTCGCCAGCACAGTAATTCGCACATGTGTTGTGCACCCGGCCGCGTTTCGAAATACACGCCTAAATTAGAGAGAAGTTCTATCAGTGCAATTTAACAAAGCATGTGCCACGATTTAGTAGTCTATTCACGTACGCTTAACAATACATTAGCATTATTCAAGGCATTGAGTTGGGTTTGAATAACGGAAGACAGTACCTCCGGGCTTCCCGTTGGTCTTGCAACGTTGCCACTGTGACCTATCATCTATGAGTTAGAGCGGTTTCTGTTATTGGCGTCATGTACTGTTGCTCCACGGAAAATGTGATGCTATGACGTTGAATTAAAGTGTGTTGTGGACCAGATGCCTGTTGTCACTAGTGTTTTTTGCTCGCTAGATAAATCTGTATCTGGGTGGTCATCTAAGTTCCCATGAACATCTATGGTATTCGCTTGTCTTACTACTCTCTGGGGCTCCGTGCGTTCGATTGAGTCTCCGCTTTAACTGTTAATCGTGGGCTGAAAACAATTCCACTACGCATAATACCTTGTGGTTGCAGCATTTTAGAGTCAGATTATGTGCCACCAGTTTATTCCGCCACCGACGTCCAGAAGGAACACGAGGCGCGAATTTTATGTATTTGTGGCGCTGCTTGTGGCAAGGAAAGGAAATATGGGCATCGCTTTGGTAAGAGTGAGGCTCTAGAGTACATTAATATTTATTGGCTTGCAAGTTGTGTCTGTAGAAGACTCGACAAAAATAGACCCTATCTATATTTTGTTGTGCTGTTGCAAATAGGGTTTAGGTCACAGCTCAATGTGTCTCCGTGATCGACAAAGATCTTTGTGTTTTAAGATAACTAGCCAAATGAACATACGGTCTTGTTTTTATGGTAATGATGCGTTCGGTATAATTGATTCCACAATATCATTGTAGACAAGCTTGAGCTTCTTTCCTATTTTTGTGCAGTATATTTTGTTAGGCAATTTATCGTCGACCTACCCGCTATTGAGAAAAGTTGGCTGAGTAAGTTTGATGACATTGTGAGGACTTTGGTTCATATGTTGACAATTTACATTTTGCTTAACTAGCGAACTACAAAGTGACATTGTGCACACAGGTATGATTTACTCGTTTTCTGCACTGGATATTTATATTTTTTTGCTGCTATTAGAGCATCTATATAACACGCTGATCACTTTATATTATGTTTATCATGGACATATGTTTCTATTATAAGCCCTCTGTTGGCCGTCGTTATGATGTGTTTTTTTTCTGATTTGGAGCATCAGTAGCTTCCATATCTGTCTTGCGGCACTTTTCTATGTACAGCCATTAGTAGACCAAATAGATGGATAATATACTGTGCTTTAAGTTGGAGCTGTCTTGGGAACAAAGAATAGCGTTTGCCCTACCTCAGTTCGGCCTTGCAGTTGAGATTCGGGTGAGCGTGTGATAGGGGAAAAAAACAGCTATAGTGGAAAGTGACGGCTGGTCGTGCGCAGATGTGACTCATATCTGACGATATGTCTTGTTGTAACGTTCCTGTGTCTCCGAGGAGGAAGAGGGGGGGCAGCTCGGCAGGTGAAAGGGATACGGGGGACAAGTAAAGATGAACGACGGAGAGCGGAGAAAAGCTCCGCTGTTGTGTGGCTTATGGGAGAGGGGATGGGTGTAGGTGGGGAGGAGGGAGTTGTGCAGTCGGACTAGTGCTAAGTGTTGCTAGAGAGAGCGTTGAAGGCGGCACGGTAGAGCGTGAGGGTAGGTAGAATGTGGGGATGTGTGGTGGTAGGAGACGCGGGGTGACGATGTAACGTACGGGCGCGGTCGTGAGATGTACGGTGAGGAAAGAAGCGAGGGTCGGCGAGTAGAGGTAGGGGGGGTGGGTGCAAAAGGTGTGGATGAGTGGCACAGGATCGAGTAAGGGTAGGGCATCAGCGGAAGGAGGGATGTTGTGGAGTCATTGAGAACGAGAGCGTCCGTATGTATGCAGGGCACAAAAAATCGGGTTGAATGGCGGTATCTAGCGAAGAGAAATCAGAATCGGGTAGTGACAGAAGAGAAGGCGGACATTTATGACTGTGAATAAAGTTTGTCAATAACTGTATTGTCCATAAATTTAATAATAATCATAAGAATTTGGGGTGTCTTGTAAAGCTGTAGTGGCTATATAAGCTGATGGAGCGACCCTAGGACACTGAGGGTCATGAAATAAAAAAAAATAAATTCATATAAAGTAATAAATAATACATAGTATATATTCATATAATACAATATAATACATATTCATATAATAATATATCAGACTCTAAACTGAGCTAATGATAAAAAATTTGTGTAGGGTTAGCGATGAAGTGACATCGTATTGCAACTTGCCATATCATTTTTGACGAACAACTCATTGTTTTGTAACTTTTTTGACATTTCAGTTAAAATTTGCTTTATTAAAGTCTCTCCTGTCATATTTGCCATTCACTGGTGACTATAGCACCTTTATTGGTGATAAAAGTTTGAAATCATTGGAAAATTACAACATTGTCATTGGTAACGCGCTGTGCTGGCAGCACTCTCGGCGCGATCTCGCAGCTTGCCGCGTGAAAAATCATCATAGGAGTCAAGGGGTTAAATTGACTAGAATTTAACGTCCACTCCGCATTACGTACAATTTGAATATTCGTGTCGTTTTGAGTTTACTAACACATTGAAATTTCTAAGGTTATCGAGGTATGATTAATTATACTCAAATGTTATATATATATATATATATATGTATAATATATATATATATATATATATATAATAAACAAGGCTTTCATTCGAAAGCTACTTCATGTGCGTTTTCGAATCCGGAATTTCTGACATTAATAGTTGGTGTAAGCCTAAATGTCACAGTCAATTCAAATTTTCTCCGAGAGATCTTGAGTCTTAAAAATTTTTTACAAGAAAACCTTGCGCGATAAGTAAAACACAGGTTTTCAGGTAGAGCAGCCAAATCTAGAAGAATACAACAGGTATCTGTCAATTTTACGGAACACTTACGGTATTCAACTACCGGGTGATTTTGGACAAACAGCGCCAGCACAGCCCGACTACCACTTTTCTGCTTCTCCATCGACTATAGGAGCATCTTCTATAGCGGCTGTCGCTGATCCATGTGTTTTCGGCGTTTCAGAGGCAACATCGAAAGTGCTCAATCAGGACATCAGTCGGCTTGAATCATCTTATAACGCCAACACACCTGGGTTCCTACCTCAACACCATGTTTTCCCTCAAAGCTCATCTGTTTATGTCGCACCGCAGCATCAGCAGCAGTTGATTCTCCAACAAAATGTGCAACAACTTCCTCAAGCTTCTTCGTTATCTGAGGCTCAATCGCAGGCTACCTATTCTGAACCTCATAACATTCAGCAACAGAATCTGCCATCTCAGCAACCGATTTATTCGTCAACATATTCTAATACACCGTTAACTCTCCCTACTTCGCATTCTCACTCATCTGTTGTTCATCCTTCCCACACTGTACAGGAACATCCACAGTATTCACATTTGGCAATGCAATATCCTGGGCAGCACACAGTACAGTATCCTCTACAGCTAATTTCCTCAGCTTTTCAACAGCCACAGTATCCCATACAATCGCAAGTTCAGCTACAACCTTCAATCGCGGCCGGGACAACTCAATCACAACAGGTAATACTATCTATAGCAACTATGAGACCTAATTTCTTATAAGATGGTGTTATTTTAATAAGATGGCAAATAATGAGAGAACAAAATTAACTGTCTTTCTAACAAAATCATAACGAGAAGGTGAGAATATTACGTGAAAAAAAAAATAAAAAGCCGATCAGACAAACTTCTTGCTACTTTTTCCTAGTAAACTATGATTTTGCAGAAAAGACTATCAAACTTAAAAAGCTTTAATAATGAAAAGGGAATAATATCTAGAAGAGAAAAGTTAGGAAACCTTTTTTCCGTAAACTTTCTATTACTTACTTTCAGATAACTCCTTCATCTTATCATAATGCCGCTCTCTTTGCTAACCAATTGCTAGGTATTCGGCCAAAGCCTCAGGTACTGCTAATTTCTGTCTCTTTTTCACAAAACTTGTATGACATATTGCGTGGTTCCCTGAATTTCATCCATCGGACTCGTTGTCTCTTATCCATCGCCCAGGAATGTCTCCGAACTATCTGCGTATAGATGCGTCAACTGCTTGAAATTTCTATTTTCTTCATGAGTACTGTTAAATGTTGGTTGAAAAAAACCTTGTCAACAATTCTGGAATAGTAGCAATAAGGTGTTTCTTAAATTTTACCACAGGACGTCGCCAAATAATCTTATAGGTTTAGTATAAACTTCCCGAACCCAGAGAAATGGAAGGATTGGTAGGCCAGAGCGTAGTCGAGCCTTACCCGTCTGAGAGGTTTCACTATCACGCCTTTATTAGTCCACTAATTGTGATACGTATTCATTAACCATAAGACTTAGGCAGGGTTAACTCACAAGTTAACTATTATTGCTCAGAAGAAAATTTCAAGGCAATGAAAGTCTGTCGGTAGCATTGAGATGGTGTAATGTATTAAGTCTCCAACAATGTTCCCGAACTCGATCCAGAAAATAAAAATTTTCTTTATAAAATACAAATTTTTCATTTGCCTAATCAGAGCAGAATTTTTTTGCGCATCGCTTGGCTGGAGCGTTGCAATCAAGCAATTCCACGTCAGCTCCGTCGCCAAGTCATTTTGCTTCGAGGCAATGCAAAGCCACACGTTGCCAAAGTAACGAAGAAGAAGTTGACCCATTTGAGCTGAAAGCACTTGGATCATCCGCCGTATTCGCCAGATCTGTCTCCGTCCGATTTCCATCTCTTCAGATTATTAGAGCACTGGTTGGACATGCAGAAGCTACGTCGAAATATCAATCATTTGCGTCGAGAATTAACTAGTTGGTTTGCATCGAAGATCAACGAGTTTTATGAGCGCGGAATGACTTGTTGCTGGAGCGTTGGCAGAATTGCATCCAAGCAGACCGGGAATACTTCAGTTGATGCTATCTAATACTTTTGATTACTTGGAAAATAAATTTTGAATTTTTGGATCCAGTTCGGAAACCTATGTGTAACTTTAATAGCTTGATTAGTTGATTTTTGTAGCCAAGTAGCGAAAACTTCTTGCCTCAACATGCATATATTTCCTTCATTTTTTTGCCCGAATCTTGACATGTAAAATATGTGATGATGCAGTGAAGTTTATTATCTATCAGTGGTTCTATAAGCTAGAACCACTTTTTTATGGCCGCTTCTTTCCAAGAAACAATTTTCCACTATTCATTCAGCTATACGAAACTGATGAGTTGTACCATCGGGTTTACGAGAATGTATTCGTTTGTATGCTTTTTGAGTGATAGCGACCACATAGTCGACCTATTTTAGCAATGGGTATGCCACTCTGAAAGACCAACCCCAACTTAATGCAAATAACGACAGTATGAGATTGGATCCGATAGCTATCAGATCGTTTGCCTATCTTAATATTCAATTCAAGCAGCTTCGAGGAGGATTGGGTGGATCGACGCATACCCACACCGAGAGAATTCAAATCGTATATGAGGCCACTCAACTTCGCCGGAAAAGTTCTTCATAACATATTGCGCAGCTCCGTTCTGACCTCTTCGAATTTCACCATTCTCATCTTTACAGCACAGTTCACTGTAAATGTGATATTTCAAAACGTGGGTGTTAGACGAGGGCATCCGATTGGCATATTTTATGGTATAGTTGACGGTTCTGATTAGTTAGTACCGTTAGGAATATATCTCACTAATTGATGGTGAATCGACACTGAAGAGGGAACAAAATTCTACAGGCGCCTTTATTGGCGAATTTTGCCACCAGCTCCTTGTTCAATCTTTCTCCCATTTTTTGAAGTCGGTTCGATTGTAAGAAATATAATGCAACCAAAAATGCTGTGACGTCTAATTTATGGACAACTTGAATCATTAGCTAAATAGGCCCTTGAGATGTCGTTCATTGATTTTCGGACGAATTGAAAAATTCTTATTTGGAAAATAGCCACACTAAGATGTTCATGGTGTTCACTGGAACGCGAGACCTTTTGGCACATCATTTGTATCTTATTTCCCCGTCTCATTTTACTTTCTCATCAATCCGATGTACCACCATAAAATCATTTCTACTCTTTCAGGTGTACATCTATAAAGGGCACTCAGTAAACAGTCAATCAGTGAATCCGACATTTAGGTAAGCACGTAAAAGAGTTCAAATCACTAGTGGGACGACTTTCTCTCCACGTATTGTAGTTTTTTGAGAGCTACAAAGTGATTTTTGATTCCATAGTTTATTGGAACAAGTTTCAATACACCAAATCATTGTCGCTAAGCGTTTTAGTGATGCCACCTGCCATAAGGCTCTTGATAGAAATTGTCTAGCACTTTCTGTCAACCAATTTCGAATTTCTTAATAGTGGCATTCAATATCGTGAACCACTGGGAAACTTCAATGGTCGCTACTGAAAGCCGTGTTCATCATTTTTGTGGCGCAATGATAGCAATCATCAGTCAGCTTCGCTTGCTCGAGAGGCATGAGGAACCTCACTCAATTGGCATGAGACGATTTCAAATAATGATAGCCATAGATAATTTACTGCAGTCTGCCGTAACATCGGTGTTCCCTCGGTCATGCTTTCTAATTGAGAACGTATCATCACAAATGGTAGACGTACGATTTTTAGTAAAAAGCACTGAGTAGATACCATTCAGCCCTAACATCGCTTTGAGCGCCAGCTCACATGTGCAACCAACAGTTGGACTTCAATCAAATTCGGTTACCGAATCGGCTACTGAGACACAAGAAAAGATGTACACGGGCGGGGTGAGTTGTGTTGGGTAAATAATTGACTAGTTAGTTAAATAGTAGAAGTGATTCCTGTCAGAAAATACATAGGGTGTAGAAAATTCCTTTGATTTCACGTAGTCTAAAGTACTTTTGAGGCATGGAACTGATAAAATCCTGGTAATAAGTAAAAATAAAGAAAGTTTCTTTCATTGAGTCTTCTCTTCTTAGTTCACTCAGTGATATTAAGTCATTTCGTGAGGAAAACTCGTTTTTTTTTTCAGCGGTCTCCAAAAATAAAGGTACTGTTACCTGAACGGCGCGACTAAATGGATTTCTTCACACTTCGCATAATGCGATCAGTTTTCAGACCGAGAACGAACAAAAGAGGATCTTCAGCTCATACGCTACTACATCACCACACTGGCTTTCAGCTGCAACCACAAAAACGGCTATTCCAAAACTAACGACGACTCGGCCGCATCCGCAGTCACCTAACACACAAACGCTACCCAGTACAGCCAATCAGCAGAGGCTATGGCATCGGAGCAATCACTAATTAGACAGGTAACCATCAGATATACTCTCATTTACTGACTGTTATAAGCATCTCAAAAATCAATGAAGAGTGGTAAATGAAATAGTACCAGCTTCTAAGTATCTTTAATTAGTGATTAATTTGATCGACTTAGTAAATGCGTACCGTCTCTGGCCCAGTTTTATTCAAATTTACTAATTTCTGAAAACATCTGGATATCTTTCCACAAAAAGCCTCGGAAAAAGTTTGTGATGCTCCATAAATATCTACAGCTATTAAACCGGTGGGATTACTCTTACACATCGTCAGGAAAAATGGAAAGTTTTACTTTCCCGACGATCAACGAGACAACAGTGATAAAAGGGATAAAGCTCTTAGTGTTGATAAATCCTTGAGGGATGCGCCATGCATTCGTTTTCAATTTTAACTTCGTTTGGGTGACTGAATGCATATGTGGCCTTCACAATGACTTGCGGTGGCCTACCGCTGAACCGAGTCAGTGCTGCTTATCCATTCAGACAAATCTGAGACCAGTCTAATACCAATTTACCGACCCCGGAGAGATGGATGGCTTGATGAGCCATGAGCGCGAGTTCGAACCATTGACCTCGTATGCGACGCAGAGCAGCTCCAACCACTGCAGCACATGCTCTCATATGTGGCGGTGATACAGGCGATCAAAACTGACTGTCAGAGACAGTGGAGTTGATCGTAATAGACCCATCGTGAATCAGATCTCTTGTGTGTGTGTGCCTGTCAGTTGTCCTACAAAATCAATCTCTTCAGCATGAGCTCTTTTAGTCAAAACATTATGATATAATTGACGTCGCTTAGTAGTTTGGATGGATTGGACATATGCTCACAGCAGGGGTGACGACATCAGTATTGTTGTCGCCGAGATGAGGTGTGGATTACGTCAGCGATTAGCGCCTCAGCATGTTATCGCAACGGATTAACTGGCTGTCCCGAGACAGACAGGTGCAGCGCTCACTCGCGCACCTCATCTCAGGCGTCACATTGACTCTTGTCCTCAATTTTCACTCGAGAGTGTCGTTTTCTTGAAAAAAGCAAACATCTTAGAACCCGAGAGAACTCCGTTGCGACCTGCCTAATCGTAGTTGTATGGAGGAATGATCCATCAAATCCACATTGTTGATGTTTCAGCTGTCCACAGGAGAGATTGGTGAATCTATATCACGATGCAACACCCGTTGTCTCGCTGATCGTCGACTGAAACGAACGGGACACCAGGAACACTTCCATCTTTCCTTACCGCGTACAAGAGTAGCCCAGTGGGTCCTTCTCGCACTAGGGAATCGCTGAGCATCATATCTTTTTCAAGCTTTTCGTAAAAAAACTAGGCCATCGAGTCAGTGGTCTTCCTGTGGAGAGCTTGACATTCCGAGAAATCCGATCCAATCCATCCTAACCTATAGATCTTCGTGACATCGTACCAATCTGAAAGACCGACTTTTACTTGATCTCTGCATAAATGCTGAATAAGATCTTGCGAACAATTTTTTACATATGAAACTTGCATGAGGTTGGCATTCCTCCCGTCAAAATGCTCGTCCACACTGAATACTGCTTACTAAATAAATAGTAACTCAATGCGATGGCCAGCCGCGCTCTGATTGGTCGGTAAACAAAGAGTTAGGCGGCGACTTCTTTAATCCATACTCAATTTTTGTCCGATCATTATAAAAATATTTCAGCGAATTATCAAAGGTAAAAGTGAACATTTTCAAAGACTAAGACTTGTATCTATGATGCATGTGATTAATAAAAACAATGAATGAACTTTTTCCGGACAAAATAAACAATTAAAATAATGTGCACTGAAATCAATGCATACGGTCGCTCCACTGTGCTCGAACAAATTACTGCTTAGAGGAGACATGACAACAGATTGTACACCTATGTTTGATAGATTTCTGGATGACAGTTCCAATTCCGTTCAAGCAAAGTTTCTTGCTTTGTTTTTGTCTTTTTGTGTTTAGGTGATGATTCACATAATTCTCTGCGTTAATCTGTTCGCGGACAGGTGTCGATGGCGATATGTCGCTGTCGTGTAAGCTTAGAAAATTACGCAACGAGATCAGCCTTAATAGGATGATCACTCGAAATTGTCGAGTAGACTCATTTAAGGCCATAGAGGAATATTTGCTGTACATTATAGTGAACATTTCCACTAATCTGATTGAAAAAAATTTCTATACATCTACAACTTTTATACATCCGCAATTATTGATAATATCGTTAAAGGATGGGCATTTCCGATATCAAAAGACGGTAATCGACCTCTTAATGAAGCATATTTTTGTAAATGACTTTTCCCAGAGTATCATAATGTGGCTCTTTCACGATTGGGTAATCTGCAGAAATCTTGAACTTCTCCCAATCATTGATCACTCACCATTCTTCATCCGTCTGTCAGAGTCGTAGATTACTTCAAAATAGATTCCTATGGACTAAACAATGGAGCTTCAATTCTTAAGATAGATTCATACTACTTCAATGATATTTTACTTATAAATTCATTAAGGTAATCAACATAAGATAGATGCGGGCTCTTTTGACATTTTTCAAAGTAAGAGAACGGAACTGTTTTTTTGGCATTTTGATGGGCGAGAGCCGTTACCGACCGGATTCCTCGGGTCATCAAGCGCTCTACAGGAAACCACCTACCCGTTGGTCCTATTTCTTCACGAAAGGTATGGAAGAATTAGAGCGAGGAGGACCCACTGAGCTACTCTTGGACGCGATAGGGAAAAATGGGAGAGTTGCTGCTACCCACCTGCTCGAGTCACTCGACGATCAACGGGACGACAGGTGATAAAGACGACAGCAGAACCGAAATAACCAGTTAAAGATTTCTATCCCTTATAGACCTGAACATAACTCCACTTTCGTCAAAGTATGAAAGAGCTGGTTGGCAAGAAAGAGAGTTTGATCAAAGCTATCACTTTCGATAGACTATCCTCCATAGAACACTTCTGTTGTACGGGACTACTGTTCAAAAATATTCACACCACAGGCGATTTTCATTTAGTTTTCTGAATAATAACATTATGCAAATGTTGAACAAACGGTAAGATAATTGAATAGACGGGCTATTCATCACTAAGACATAATGATTTGACCCACTATGAAGCCGATGAACAATGCGTTAATCTATTGGTAGATGTATTTTTAACGTTTGCTATTAGTTCTATCAATTTTTGTTACGTAATGCCTGTAGAGAGTTTATTTCAACGCTCATTCATCTTAAATTCAAACTAAAACGAGAAAAGAATGTGCGCGTTGCAATAAAACAGTCACCCGCATCACATAAAATGGCAAATCAAATCGCAATTCAAACTCTGCTCCCTAGTGTATTCGGTGAAGGATAATAAGTAATAAAATGATAATAATAATCGATGCTGAATGGATACTTGTACTTAAATTTCTATCAAGTTTTTGCCCTATCACTTCCATAGAGTTACCTTCAATAAATGATTAACGCGATGACAGAAGGCAACGTTACCACGTAAAAGTTGATTATTGATTGTGGCAGATCGTGCGTGGTTAAGGAATTTTTGAATCTTATCCCTTCGAGGGCCAGTGTTGATAGGCAGGCGGCGTCGTGCCGTCACTTGCGCGGCAGTCGAACAAGCGGTTCTAAATTCCTGTGCATGCGTGTCTAACTGTCTGCCTGCTTTCCCACGAGACTCGACGCCCCGTCACAGTAGCTGAGTGAGATTTGACGTCGCGCGATGAGCGTTAAAATGACTCTCATGATCCTGAAAGAGTTATCTTGTGGACTTGGTCGGAAACATAAGTCTTCTGTACATCAGATTCGGCATCTTCCCGCAGTTTTGTATGTGGATTCACGGGATGAAGGTAGAGAAAAGTTGGAGACAATGCTAAGAGACACCTATGGACTACCTCTGGTCGCATTTTACGTTGACAAGGTGGGCATAAGACAGTGTTTTAGAGTCTTTTATGAGAGAATTTCAGACCTTTTCATATCTTTTTTTACAATCGCGTTATAGTCAGAGCAACCGCAATCGATAGAGAAACTTCTCTACCAACTAACCGCACACAAGACTCTTGCCGTATCTTTTCATTTGTGGCTCATTTATTGGAGGTTTGTTTTCCTTTACTGTTTTTTTCCAGTAGACGATGTTTCTCTGTTTGAAACTTGCTCACTTTCTACTTTATTTGGTTATTAGGCTTTTTTCTGGGTAGGGGAACGAAGTTTTCTGTAACCAACACCCTTGTGAGGTTTCATTTAATGTGCTTTTTGAAGATTCTTGATGTTTAGGTGAAGAACACATTCGAAACTATCACAATAATGGTCAGATCTCGAAGCTGGTCGAATATGTCTGTGGTGATGGCCGCATGAAGAAGAATGAGACGGAGAAAACCCCAAAGATATCAAGTTAACTCACTAATTGGAATCTAGTTGTCACATATTGCCACATTGGAATTTCAGTGATTTAAATGTACAGTTTTCTTCCAAGAATCGTTTTTGCTTACTCTGATTATTCTGAATAAGTTATTTATGACAAGACAATTTGTACGTCATCCCATACTTTCCTCCTCAGCGCCACTGACTGCCACCTAATCTACGAATTTCACTTCGACCACAAGTACAATGACGATTTCCTTGTCTGTAAGATCTGTGATGCATACTGAAATCGAAAATCGACTTTGATTCGTTCGATTATAAGTTCCAAACAACGCACATTCCAGGTCCGCACGATATCTGATTACTTATTAATAAACGCTTTCGTAATGTTATTACATTCTTGTCCATGATAAGGATAAAGCTATCGACGTTAATGAATCCCGGTAAGTACGTCATGCATTCGTTATCACTGAGCAGCGTTAGAGGTGGCTGAATGCATATCAATCCTTTGAAATAACTCGCATTGGCCTACCGATATATCAAATCAGTGCTGCCACCCTCCCAGACAACTCCGCTACCAATTTATCGACGCAAGAAGGACGGAAGGTTTGGTGAGCTTGCGACGTGGGGATCGGGCGAATGATCCGCATTGCGTCGTAAAGCACTTCTAACCACTGCGCCACACGATGCTATCCTTGTTTTAGAAGTTTTATTGCAGGCCTGGTTATTCAACAGTTCAACTTAGGCAGTATAGCATAAAGAACTAATTTTGTGTGGAAGATCTGATCATAAATCTGATTATAACAAAAAACACTGAGCATTTCAATAGCCACTCATTCCAGTCCATCCAGGAAAATGCATAGGTCCCTTCAGAAACTGGTTGGATAGTTTTTTCTTTCTTAACTGGAGAGCTGATGCCAACGTGTACTTCAGCAGATCGCTTTACGTTGTGGATCGAAAGAAGGAAGGGAGAAGATTTACGACGTTACGACTAGTTCTCTTCCCAGACGCAAATGTGTCTGACATTGGTTTAACCATGAACTGGTCTTCAGGATGAAAAATGAAAACTCGTCCTTGTCTTAGTGAGATTTGCCGAACAGTGAGCCCGTCGCTTCACATCGCCAGTCCTTGGCCAAGCAAATCTCCTCGGAAGTTGGTCGATAAAAAAGAAAATAGGGAATATATGCAAGTAAAATAGTTAAACAAACAGCTATATACTGTTTCTTGACTTTATATTTCCATAAAATCAACAGCCCATTAATTTTTCTCTCCCGTAATATTAGATTATGAATCGCATAATAGTAGCGACTCCTTTATCCCACAATTCTCTAATACATAATCCGACCAACAGCTGTCGACAAAGAACAGCTCTCTGTTTGCAATAAGGCGATTTCAGAACCCAATATTCTGGCGACAAAGGAAAGAACATGAGAAACAGAGAAAGATGCAAAGAAAAACGAGGAAGAAGCGCAGAGAAATTCACGGAAACAAAAGGTATAAGGGAAAAAAACCAGTGTAAAGGAGCAGCCAGTGTGAACTGATTCAGTCCAGATTATTGTCTGCTTGAGAACATGAAAAGACTGAGGAAAAACAACTTTGAATGATTAGACAAAGATTTAGATCAGATCAATCAGTCTCTTTTCCTTGATCGAAAATCCAGTGGATGGTGATATTCACACATGCGTCGTCGAGGTCATTTGAATCGGCCAAATTCAATGACATTGTAGACGTCATGGTACCATAAAAGTGAATACGAACAGCGGGATATCTCAACCATATCTCATCTAATAATGAGCCGATGAATGAGAAAAGTCGGGTGTCACAAAGCCAAATGATTCTGACGAATCTCCGCTGAAAGTGATGAAAAACGCTCATTATTTTTCGGCTTTTCTACTCTTTTTTATATTTCGTAACTCTCTAATACACATTATCTAAATCTTTATCTTCACTGTATCATTTGAACTGTTCTATGACGCAAAATTTCATATCCATGATTTTCCGAGTGATAGATTTTATTTCTGCATCACTTGGAGCCCTTGAATTTCAATTATGTCTCAGAGCCTAAAATATCGTATAAACACATCAATTCATAGCGGGCAAAAATAATGAATAGTCATCGAAATTAATCTTTGTATAACTTTTTTGTGTGAACAGACGTGTGTAGAACAGTGCTTAGAGATCGCCTGCAAGCACCTGCTCATTCCTAGTTCATTTTCGCGTTGTATGAAACTAAACTCTCTATTACTCTGGGAAGATAAAATTTGACAGACGTGCTTGGGAGTATGAGAAAACATCGACTTAGATACATCAGTAAGCTTATGCAAGTCATCGTATATGTCAAATACGGATTCAAACACCTCTATGAATGATGGCGCGAATGGAGGTAAATGCATGACAGTCTCTTCAAAAAATAATCAACACCAAACATTTTATTAGTTACCTTTGATATGATCCTTATTATTGAGTTCTTCAGCGCTATTAAATACCAAAAAGTCGTTGTGAGCGGATTTTTTTCATTAAAAAGTTTAATCAAAAATCTGTATAGACACCGAAAAAACCTTGACAAATGGGAAAAAAATAAACAACTCAAACAAATCGATTAATTGCAAGTGAACAGGCACATTTGAACAGTTTTAGAGGTCAACGCATGTTCCACACAAAAGCATCGCGATGATACTCGTAGTAATAGTTGAATTAACACATGCAGTGATTACGGTATCGACGGAATACGGTAACTGAAGAATAACTCGTGACTCAAAAAAGCAAGAGAAATGATTAACGCACGACGACGATAATTACGCGAATCGCTCAAAACGACATACATGATTACGATCAGAATAAAAAAACAAATGGTAGCAAAATAAAACTTGGATAGCTGTCACTGTTTTGGAACGTTTGTAATACATGCAACACAGAAACACGCTTGCCCAAGCGTTTTTACACATGGTGCTGGTCCCAGCGGGAAATTCAAAGGTCTCGGAGACACTGTATATACGGTGGGTTGAGTGACGGGTGTTGTGACAGCTCTGTCATCTGAAGCTCTTAGTGCTGCCAATTGCCGTTGTAATTCATGATTACGAATTGTTAGCTGACGAATCCTGTAAGGAAAAAAATTGTTCAGGATTATTGAATCCTTTGAAAACATGATGAATCGTTTTGATGAAATAAGGGACTTCTTATCCTTCTACAACATGAATATTCGTTAGATTGATAGAGCATGTTGCATTACTCCTAATCAATTAAGCGGTTAAAAAAGCTGCCGTTATGAAAAGATACCGACTATAAGAGAACACGCTTTACTCTTATGCGAAAGAGCTACAGCTTGAGATCATTCTAGTATTATATTCCTTAGGAATATCACCATTACTAATGCTATTATCATTACATGACAATTCATCACAATAAACTACGTGAATTTCAGCACTTCTAGCATTCGGTTCATTCCCTCGCATTCATCCTTCATTAAGGCCTTCGAACATTTCGGGGCATTGTTTTGACTGTTGCTTTGAAGACTTCGCCAATTTTAAAACGTAGTAGAATTCTGGCTGGGGCGATTCTTCTTGGAATCTCGGAGGTATCAGAGCTATGGTGGTCCCATGAAGAGAATTGTTCCAAACAAATCTGGTACCGATTTCCGTGCCCAAAGGGAATGAATTCGCAGATCGAGAGTTTTAGTAAATTCCTGATGGAGAAAACCTGATACCGTTATCCTGAAACTTCGGCAAGTCCGCATGGTCGCGAATTCAACGATAAAAAACTATTCAAAGATGTCTCCAGATCTCTTTCAACCGGCATACGGTAAAATCGTCATCGGCTCAAATGCTGTATTTGTTGAGAGATACTTCTTAAAAAAAGCGGCCGCAATAAAAATATGAGTGAACAGCTCTATCTTCCACTAAAATAATATGATCTACAATAGGAAGAAGATAACTACAGCTGCAAGCTAATGCGCAAGATTCAAGATGCGTAGACGAGATGTCGTGCACTGCTGTGCTTCGTTGAATCCCGGACTTACGCAGATTGTAAAACACTGCGGTCCTGCACATGAAAACTGTACGATGTAACAGTTACGCTAATTTTCATCAAAACTGCTTAATATAGATGATCAGACAAGAGTAGGTTGCAGAGCAGGTAGAATTTTTTTAGTTGTACACAAAGGAATGATCGCTCTAGACGGGAGCACGCTGTAGTAGACAAAGCTGAACATTTAGCGAATCCAATAACTAGGAATATCAAGTGATATAGAAAACTGTGAACCGTTTCAGGTGGGAGTTAAACTCGTGTTCCAGCGTTGTCGGTGAGTCCAAAACGCAGGTTTAACCCTTGTCTGAGCAGCAGACCTCTTTATAGCATCCCGATTCCCAAATATAGGCATAATATGATAATTCTATTAGAAAGGGGATTAAAATTAATGATTCCTATGAACAATATATTAATAGGGCCGCCGTGGCCGAGTGGTTGTAGTGCTCGCTACAGCGCGCGTGGAACCATGTTCCACTCTCCAACTCTCTGCGGCAGTCAAGAACAACGCCCTATGGAACGCCACAGCAAGGATAACCTCGAGATTGCAAGGAGACTCGTCAATCAGTATTCTACGCCGTTCAAGAAGAAGACGAATAACGAATTGAATGCTAGAAGTACTGGGGTTCGCATGGTGAAAAAAAAGCTTCGATGACGGATCAAATAAAGTGCTAAATTGTAAAAATATTTTATCGATCAGCTGTCGTGAATAAACACTGTAACCCTTTTGTACATTGAAAACTGTAATGTTGGAAACCTAGCCGTTTATCACATTCAGCTACAATCTATAAGAATTTCCATCCAATGGCAAACCAAGTTTCATACCACTCCTTTTTCTTTCGCACCCTATTGCAGTTTTTCGTATTCGTCTTTTATTTCCTAATCACCAATGATCTCTTTACATCTGAAAATGGTCCTTTTTGGTGACTGATATTTCATTCTGTGTGTTATTTTTCATGCTGTTGCTAAGAAAATTTATAGGTCGTTCCATGAGTTTTGGCACTATAACAATAAACACCAAATTTATTAACCATGAGTAAACACAACTGCGTAATTTTGGTACCCTTCAATTGCGCATTTTCTTGCAAATATTTTTTTATACAACCTGCCTATACTTGCTCTGAGATGAGCTGTACTGGGGAGAAATTCGCTTGCTACTCATGCACAAATGGCTTGTGGGGGTAGACGCTAGTGAAGCGGCGCAAGATTGGTAGAGATTCTTGTGGACGGCCCAAGCGCGATTGACACTTCAGACTGTTCTCTCCAGCTTTGAACTTCGCGATCCATCTCCTCATCATCTTTTCAGCAATCGTATCATTGCCCCAGACTCCATTAATCTCGCGTGCCGCTTCCCTAACATTTTCCTCTAAACGCCATTCGTGCATGAAGAGCAAGAGGAATTGTTCCCAAGAAAGCTCCAGTTAGAGCAGGTGTAGGCAAGTTGTCTACCAAAATATCTGCAAGAAAATGCACAATTTAACAATTCCAAAACCAAGCAATAATAATTGATTGTGCTTAATAAATTTGGTAGTTATTATTTCAGTACCAAAACTATGGAAAGACCTGATATAAAGTTGTTTACGTTCACCTGAGAAAACACTGATCACTGGTTGCTTGATTGCATTTTATGCAAAGTTCGACCTTATTGTTATATTATTTTTCATTTATCAGTCATATATGACTTTGATGTGCTAATACTTTTTTACAAGTTTCGTAATATCTAAAAGTAATTCTCAAAAGTAAATAAAGTCTGAAAAATATGCACTCGTGTAAATTTGTTGTACAGTTCTTACGCTTACCAATTGCTAGCCAACAGTAAGGTGTTGATTTTACTCATTTTTCTTGATGACGCATCTTGGGCATACGGTAGACAACTACGCAAATCTTCTAGTGCTTCGTTCAAATCGTGCATTCGTTTCCTTTCACGAGAATTAATGGACGTACGTAAAATGTTTTGCTCCTGTAAGAAATAAACAGAACTGCATCATTGGAAATTTATCCCTTTCAAAAATTCAAAGAACAAGTCGTCGATGGATTAAGATGCATTAATACTTTCCATGAACATTACATTAATGATTCGAAAACTCAATGCTTTTGAGACATCATCCATTATTCTTATTAACATTTTCTGCCATTCCAAGAAAGAAAGATTTAAATGTGAAATGAAACAAAACTGAACTCACTGTGAACAACGTTCATCAAAATTTCAAAAAAAAAATGTTCTCAAAATCTACTAGAAAAAATCCGAGATGAGCCGTATGAAGCATGCGTTTGGCAAAGAGAAAACAACAAGGAAACATGAAGGGATGTTTCGAAAAAGGAAAAATAATTCCAAATAATACTACGATTCAAATTATATTAGGGGTAAAAAGTAGAAATTTTTTGAGAAGTAATTTTCGTCATACGATATGAATTGGATTTTTGAATTGTAAAATGAAACGAAGGAATTATAGAAAGCTTATAATTTCAATAGAAAACAAAAGGAAATTCAAATGGATATCTTGTGGTCAAGATTTTGGAAACGAGCCCTTTCCCACCTCTTCATCAAGTGCCAGTAATCGACGTCTTGGTCAGAATCGCTTCTCTGTTTCCTCACATATGGTTCTAATTCGTCTTCAGCAAGAAGAGAACGCTATAACCTTTTCATTTGTACTGTAAATCTTAATCATGAAGTCATCATTAGTTCATGAAGGAATTCTCAACAAGCTCAAGTAGGATTCATTGAATTAACATTTTCTTAGAATTCCTTAAAAATTCAAAGCTGCACCTACTTTATTCTAATATCAGTAAGCATGTTAATAAACAGCACAGTTGCGCCAAGTTCTACATTTTTGAACGAGGGCTTTTTTGAGAATTTGGATTTTGATCACGTTTACAAAGAATATTAAGAACACGAAGGTATTGTTATATATGCTCTGCAACAGCCGTGAGCCAAGCAAATGACAATCAATCATTTTGAAAAAACGCCACGGTGGTCCTTTCACCTTACGTCGAGTGTAAAAAGTTCGTCGTCGATTTCTCTATCCAGGGTGTATGTCCCGAGGAACTGTCTGAACGAAAAAGCACCGTGCTACTGATGAGGTTGGAAGGCCAAAATACGTGTCTAGCACTTTATGAATGCCATAACAGACCTCATAAAAGGCTCAAAATATGTTATCAGATTGTATTCTTTTCAAAATAGTCGCTGAAGGGTATTAAGAATACCACTATTTTCTTACGAAAAAACAATTGCGCGAAGAAATTTAGTTTTCAAGCTGTAATATCCATAAATTTTAACACCTACCGCTTTAAGTGAAGGAGAGGGCGTGCCCATGTAAAGAGCAAGAACGATCTGTGGGTAAATTACAGTGTTACAGGGGCGGAGAATCCACGCCCCATTGACCCGATTGGCCGACGACTTGGTAACGTAATGCAGTAAAAATGAATTCAAACAAAAAAAAAACATTTTCATTACACATCGAAACATTTTCTGCGATATGTTAGCAGAGAAGCCCTTTTTACATTGATTGTCTTAGATCCTGCTGGAACCCTATTACCACTATCTGATATTTCTAATATTTTTCATTTCTAAGAAACCTAATCAGGGTTCGCGAAAGTTACGAAAGTGAAATTTGGATGGGTATGGAAGTTTTACATGTTGAAAAGAGCCTGGAATTCGTAACATGAATTGCACAAATGTATCTGAAATATATGCTATATGACCTCTCTCATCTTCAATTTACATGTGATTTTAATTTGTCATCTATAACATTCTATTGATTCAGATACTGATGTTATACCTTAGTGCTCAAATTGAATAGCATGATGATAGAAATATGATATCGGTTTTTAAATCAAAGAGATTTCTAGGTTTTGAGATATTGGAAATGTATAGTAATCCATAAAAGGCAGTCGCATCAAAAATTTCTGAGGTGCTACCCTCTTGTTTCTTCTTCCCTAATTTTTTACCGTTTTTCAGTCATTCTCTTAAAGTGTCATAGATGCAAAGCAAAGATTAGTGAATGATCGCTCGAAGCATAGGAGGCTTTATCAATGAAAAATATAGCAAAAAGTGCATCAACGATAACTTACAACAACTGCGTATTTGAGTTCATAAGATGGTTTTCTCTATTCAAAACAGTTCCAATTAGCAATAACTTAAACATAGGTTACTCAGAGCTGTACAGTTGACGAGAACAACGTTCTTACCGTTACAAGCCATTATTTCACCATGTGCCCCGTTGAGTGTCGGATGATAATGAGGTGTCTAGTGCCACCAGAGGAAAGGTCATCCATGCCATAATTCAGCGATCGTTTTCTCTTTAGGCTCCCACCTCGTCCTATCACAGTGGGAATTTCTTCATACATCAAGTACGAAAAAAAAACAAAACCTTATTTCTCAGCGCAACAAAGGCATCTGAAACATACTAACACTATAATTATCTCTATTACAGCGCGGGAAAAGTTGAGAATTAGATAGGAAAGTCGAGATAGAATCAACTATTTCCAGCATATTAACATATTCAAAGATGAATTTCTTCCAACAGGAACAAGTGGTAGCTGGTGAATGTGGGAGATTTTCTATTAGTTATTCAAATAATAGGAGGAAGATGTATTTGAGCTTATATAAATCAGGCATGAATTCTATGAAATAATAAAACTTGCGTTTCATGTCTGAGAAAAAATCATGGAACTCCACACCATTTTATTAGCCCTAATTAGTATTATCGAGTGCTTAACCGATGATAATCATAGTAGCATCTAGATTTATTCAAAAAAACTATAGGAGACGTCCAAAGTAGAAACTTTGCTATCAGCTTCCATTCAAAATTTCTTATTGTAGAAGTTTCTTACTAGATTTGTTGACAGTCCTAGTTGAATAATTGAGTAAACTTCCAGCTCTACTAAAAGACTCACCACTCCTTTCCGTATTAAGCTTGTATTATTCACTATTTTCAACAAGTGGGAGTACTTTCAACTGCTCTTTAAGTCATAACTCTTTCAGCAGGAATTTCCAGGACCCTTAAGTTATCTTCTCTTGGTAGGATCAAACTTCACGAGTTCTGTTAGAAGCGAACCCATGCGGTGCGAGAAATGAGCAGTTTCCATGTGTTCACATTTCGGTATTAAGAATGGTTATGAAATTTTCTATAATGCTTTCTATGTGAATGACCTTGCTCGGCCCCTGTGACAAATAGAATTTTTCGACGCATTCCCAAATTAGAGAACACATCTAAAAAGATAGTTAGAAACAATCTAGACGATGTTGTTGCAGTATTTCTGTTTAAAAGGCTTCTGCTCAGTTCCACTTTCTCTCAATGAAACCTCATGGTAGTAAAAACTGATATCAGATAATCTGGATACTAATAGGATTTTCGCACGGTTGGGTGTCCTTGGATAAGAGAATCGTTCTTCATGCAAGCGCATTGCACGTCGTTCTATTGGGCTGCGCGGATTTATAATTTCTTTTCTCCTCTGCTTATTTGGCTATATGTCTTTTCCCATTTTGTAGTACTTTGTGCCACTGAAAAGCTCTGTAAGCACTTTTGCGCCATACTAATGCATTATAATGCAGTCTGCTCCGAGAAATTTTGAAGACTCAAGGTTTACTATCGAAACAAAAACTTCGATTTTTCCTACAGACTCTGACTCCGAATCAAAACAAACAAACGCACAGTGCAGTGGTTGTAAGGAAAATTTCGCTCTTACAAATCTGAACTTAGAGTTGCGGAATAGCGTGGACATCCTTCTTCTATTGACCACAATAAATAAAAGGCTCTGGTGAAAGTAAGCATACGCATAACTGCTCGAAAACTTGTCAAACGGACTTCACAGGTTCAGAATTTTTTGCAACCGATACAAATAAACTTGTTCCTCATTGACATTACATTCAATTCATTAGAATCTGTATTTCATTTGGATCCGTATTTCTAAGGGTTCTTATTTTAAATAATACGATTTATTCCGATCTGACAAATGTAACTTTAAAAATACCATATCGAAATAACTTCCGAAAAACCTATGAAAGAACAAATTGAAATGAATTATCATATTCCGAAAATCTTAATAAAAATGCGATACTTGAATCAAAAAACTCCACTTTTCATTATGGACACTTTGTTGAAAACATGAGCTAGAATAACAACCATAAAAAGCTACGAAACATATTGATTCATTGTTGATCTTACAGACTATACGAACTATGATATACGAGTCATACTCGGGAAGTACATACAACACGTATAAACAAAATTCGTTTCATCGAATCAAACACATTTGCATTTTGCATCATACTAGTTTGCATTACATTTACATCATTTTCAAATCACTCTAATTTCACTATCTGTTCTGCTTTTGGATAATTAGGAAGCTGTAAACCGTGTTCAGAGGCTAATTTCTTCGGCACAAATCGACCACCAACCTGAAGTGATGGAATCAATAAATACATGCCTACAATATTACAACATTACCTTAATTTGAATAACTCACAAAATGTGGTCCAGTCCATTCTCGAACGCATAATTTAGGAGCTGTTAATGAGATGATACCGTGTGGACGAATATAAGGGCCTTCCGATGGAGCACCATTTTCTACGTGCCATCCTTAATAATGACAATATTTTCCCTTCATCATTTGAATTTCGACATTTCCTTAGGTTTTGATGGATATAAATTTGCTCAAAATCACAGCACTCGGCAAAGAGATTCAAATTTTCAAACACTTCTTCCAAAACAGGTAGTAGAAGGCATAGCAGATTGAGAATTACCTAATTGAGCATACTGACTCACTTGACCGCCTCCAAGAGGACTATCGATACAATTGGATCTGCGCTGCAATGGCAGACTCCCCTACTTGTTGCAATAAAAGATCGCTAATATGGACACCTTATGTGACCACGACTCGACTACTTAAGTAATTAAGAACCATAATGAAAAGATTTTCGACCATAAACCACCTAAGAAGAATTATGGGAGAATCACTGATCAAGTGCTCAAAAAACACTACCTGAAGGTATATCAATTGAAAACACGAATATTCCAGACTTAGTCACAGCCTCAATGATTTCTCCAAATGGTTCCCGGACAGGTGGTTGAAATGAAAATCCAAAAAGGGCATCTACGACCAGAGAAAAGTTAGTAAGCACTGGAAGTGATGACTCTACCGGTATACCTGCAAGGAAACAAGTGAGAAAGGAAGATAAACAACACGTTCTAATGTAACAAATTTGATAAATACTATAGCAACTCCTTACCCATTCCAGAGCATTGTGTTACAAGTGAAGTCATCAAATCGCTTTTCGAAGGTTTGGATACACGATATATGGATCAAATCCCTGAATATTGAAAATTGCCGTCTTCTGTTGAACAAAAATTTCACCAGCTTCTAAAATTTTGACCGACTGTTCCATCCCACCCCATGCAAATCATGTTCAACTCCACAGATATTGAATAGCCATTCACTGTTACTCATCTAAGTTTGAGTAAATGCTATTAACAAAGGCCAATTGTGAAGAGAAGGTGGACATCAATGAGGTTAGAACACAAGTGCTTGCATATTTTGCTTAGAGTTCTTTCTTCACCAGAAAGTAGCTTACAGTTTTCCAGAGTATGCTATGCTGGAATAAGATTTAGAGCATTCTATGCAAAAGTATGAAAGGAACAGACCAAGAGGGAAAAATCAAGAAACCGATTTTCATTAACCACGACATGTAAAGTGGAAAAAAAAACGTCTCACAAACCGTCTTTTCATTTGAAAGAACGAAAAAAGTAGCATTGAATAGAAAATTATGATCGTTGAGTCATTACGCTTTAGAAGCTCTGAACGACTTTCGTGAACATCAACGTTTGGGCTACGTACCACCGGCGAACGGAGCATGTTGTCTTTATACAAGCGCTTCATTTTGCTTCACAACTTCTACCCCGACTTTTTCTTGAGTCGCTCTCGTCTATGCCTCTATTTGGCACAGAAGGGCGATGTTTCAGCAACTTCCATTTCGAAATCTGACATGCTCTCGCTTCTATAAA
This sequence comes from Parelaphostrongylus tenuis, assembly GCA_019055375.1. Classification (NCBI taxonomy): domain Eukaryota; kingdom Metazoa; phylum Nematoda; class Chromadorea; order Rhabditida; family Metastrongylidae; genus Parelaphostrongylus; species Parelaphostrongylus tenuis. The sequence goes on along the minus strand of JAHQIW010007067.1, from coordinate 98,832 downwards.
CAGTCACACAACATGAAGTCAAAAATGGACCCTTCGTGAGCTTCTAAATAAGGTATCACCAATCGTCACAACATTTACCTTTCACTTACCGTTGTTTATCACAATAACCACAGGTCCTTCACTGACCAGGACTCACAGGACATTAGAGTGAAAGCGTGCAAGTAGGGTATTGAAAAGAATACATTATGATGGATCACATTTCCATAATAAAACCAATTGACGTCTAACAACGGTAGACATAACGCTGAATCTCACGTTCACTAATTTGAAGACGCTCATTCTATCATTATCGTGAAACAAGACACTTTTAATACTGTTCGTTACTATTTGATGGCACAATGGTCGGTGATGCATTGCATCAAGATGTGAACAAGGACTGGTTCAATCCTCACCTCCAACATTCTCTTGCAATCAATCAACAAAGGACTTTGCTCAAGTACGTCGAAAATTGCAAGGAGATCGCCTCGACCAACATTCTCCGCTATCCGCCATCGATGAAGGAGGTAAAATCCCTTATTCAGTAGAAGAAACACATTGAATGTTTGAAGGGCTTTGTGAGAGTGAATGTGACGAAACAACTCGAATGCGGTGAGTGCTGGAATCCGCAATGTATTTTGTGAAGATGCATTGTGGAAAATAAGGTGAATTAAGGAGCGCATGTGGCGCAGTGGTCAGAGATGCTTTGCGTTGCACACGAGGTCAATGGTTCGATCTCGCGCTCATGGCTCACCAAGCCATTCATCTTTCCGGAGTCGGTAAATTAGTACTAGAGTGGTGTCAGACTAGTCTGGGAGGATAAGCAGCACTGATTCGATACAGCGGGAAGCCACCGCGAGTGATTGTAAAGGTCAGATATGCATTCAATCACCTCAAACGAAGTTAAAAATTGAAGACAAATGCTTGGCGCATCCCCAGGGATTGATCAACGCCGAAAGCTTTCCCATTTTATCTTTGAGATGAATAAAAGAATCTTAAGCATCGTTTCAATAAGCCGACCTTCGTTAAATGTGCTCACCTAGAGTTCAGAATACTCTAATGCCAAAAACGAGACACGTTGAGATAGAAAAATGAGCACGAAAATGAGTGTTTTTTTTTTAACCGTATCTTCGATTATCCTACAGGTATTCGTTCTCTACACCGACTTCCAAACAGGACATATAGAGTCAAAGCATTTGAAAATCACCTTATAGAGCCTAAATTGGAGACCAGAAAAGCAATCCTTGCTCATAAGAATTACTTTCTCTAGGCTCAACTGAGATCTTTCCGCACAAGCTGCCGAAACGACCAGAATATGTTTTGCTCTAGTAGCTGATATGAGATTTACACCATCTTCACTTCAATTTTTACATTATCAGAAGCTCCACTGAGACCATTCACGAGCGATTTCATTTCGTCGAATCATACTCCTTACAAAGGATATTTCGTTGCAAAAAACGAGATTACAGTTCTAGATTCTTCTAGCTCGAGGAAGATCTTCGTATACTGGGAACAGACGTCGGGACTGCCTGGAGCTTCTTGATCCATTTGAGTTCGGTGCTCTGCCAAGTCAATGAAAGCATGATAATGTAAAGTTCTCTGCTCATGAGATAGCTCAATGAGAGGTTCAATCATCTTTGCGAAGCCGTGCTTACTCGAATGGCTATTCTTTGCCCGCTACTTCTATCAAATTTGCTGGAATTATTTGAAATGACCGCATGAAATGACAACACACATATTGGGCAACTGTTCTTGACGACGTGTGAGTTTGTATAGCAGTAGACTTCTCAACTCTTCAGATAAGATCAAATTGAGTCCAATTTTTGTACGAATCTTTATCGATAGTACATTATGTCAGTCTCAGAGAGGTTCACGCCGCAAGAACTCATCAGGCATCAAAGGGCGATCATTTTGGTGATAGTTTATCCAGTATGTAAAGCCTAGGTTGATACGACTGTTCCTTTCTTCACTATCACTCAATACTGTTCTGGACCAAACAGTAAACGAGATACCATTGAAGAATCCAAGTAAGAATGCACTTTCGATGAATACTCAAAGACTACGTGTATTTGTATGAAAAATTCATCCGGCCGCACATAATTATTTTGATTTTGTTAATCAGCTCACACATGATCTAGCAAAGGACTTCGGCATTTCAAAAAAGAAAACATAGAAAAGAAAGACTATGAGAAAGACAGATAGGAAAAAATCTTATCGGCATCGATACGATGTCTGAAAAACATGCCACATTATGCGTTGTGCGGCTCTGACTAATGCTTAACTTAGATAGTCGACGAAATCTCAGAAGACAAAATAATTGAAGTGAGAATAAATATGCCGAAGAGCAACAAGTGCAATGGTCAGATATCTAATTATATACCTGCGGGAATGTTTAGAGCCTTCACGAAGGTCGTAAGTCAAAGCCGCACCTACGTTTCGGCGGTATCGCCCGCTTCATCAGTGACCCACGCCCCACACTAAACTCTACTTTATAGCGTGAACGGGGAGACGTTATTTATGTGATAGCACGTGATATTGTATTATCACCACTTTTTCAGCCGATGGATTATAGCTGAGAGTGAACATGTCTCTCCATACTTGCTATAAAGTAGGGTTCAGTAGTGTGGGGCATGGGCCACTGATGAAGCGGGCGACACCACCGAAACGTAGGTATGATTCTGACGTTCTAACGTCAAAAAGGCTCTAAACTTTCTTACAGACTATATTGCATGGTTATAAAAAGGCCTAAAAACAGCCGATGAGTTGAATTTCTCTGGTTATAGATACTCTTTATAACTCTTTTCTTTCTTCTTTCGTCCAAGAAGATTTTCTTATGTCAGATAATTTCGCGAAAAATACGTAAAATGATGAGTGAGACTAAAAACAACTATATTTGATTTATAGGACCACTTAGAAGTCTTGAAACAAGCCTTTCGTAAGAACAATAGCTGTTCAAATTAAATGAAGAGCTAGCAATATAGAGCCAGATAATAAGGGTAACAAAAAAAAAAACTCACGAACTGTTGAAGATGCCTAGCACATACGAAGCCATCTCCTCCATTATTACCCGGGCCACATAATACCAGTACTTTTCCCAAAAAAAAGAAAACAACAATTTTAAAAAGAGAAGAAGAAAAGGATGAAAAGAAAGAAAAACCTAACTTCAACGTTTACTCTAACAAAGGAAATTTTCAAATCAATAGTCACCATAGTACGAAAATCCAAATTCTTTAATCTAACACATTACCGGAGATTACATAAGACCACAAGCTCTTCTCAAAAAAAAAGATAAGAAAGAGAAAAAGAAAGGAGAAGGAAAGAGAGAAGACCTAAATTCCCCGTTTACTCAGCAAAGGAAACCTTCACATAATGATCGCCTTGAAGCAAAACTTTCATTCGATTGATCTAAGACAATCTCATACGACAATCTCCGACCCACATCCAGTCCTACTCTATCAATATTGGTATTAGCCTCATATTGACAACTGTAATATTGACATATTGACAGTGTCACCAAAGTGAGGTCGTTCCATAGGTTTTGGCACTAGGGTGATAAACACTAAATCTATTAACTAAAAGTGATTGAAAAGGCGTAATTTTAGTTTCGTTCAATTGCGCATTTTCTTGTGAACATTTTGGTATACAACTTGCCTATACTTGCTCTAAGATCGGGCTGTAGTGGGAACAAATTCGCTTGCTAATCATGTACGACTGGCGACTAGGAGAAAATGTTAGTGAAGTGGCGCGCAAGATCAAAAGAGCTTGGGGCGAAGATACGGTTGTAGCACGAACGGCTAGGAAGTGGCTCGCGAAGTTCAAAGCTGCAAAGAATAGATTTAGAGGATCAGTCGCGTTTGGGTCGCCCATAGCAAGCTCCATCCACTGTTTCTGAGCGCCGCTTGACTAGCATTTTTCCTTACGTGCCGTTCGTGTATGAGTAGCAAGGGAATTTTTACCCAAGGCAGCACCATATCAAAGCAAGTTAGGAAAGCTGTAAACCAAAATGTTTGCAAGAAAATGTGCAACTGAAGACAGCACAGTCGTTTACTTATAATTATTTCGGGTTAACTAATTTGGTGTTTATTGTTTTCGTGCCAACACTTATAGAACGACTTGGTGATATTCTATTAATTCCAAAAAAAAAAGAATGCTTTAAGCCTAAACGAGGTTGGTACGCCAGGGTCATACACCGGTGTTTTGGAGGTTTCGGCCTCCTCGTCAGTGACTCCCGCCCCACATTAAGCCCTGCATTGTGGTAAGGAGGGAGGCGTATGTGGTGATGGCACAGTGTACAATGACACTGGTCCATCACTACCTCTCAGTCAATGGATTTTGGCTGTTAGATCAAAATTGATTCATAAGATCGACTGTTTTTGGAAACTCGCAAAAAAAAAACATTCAAATTAATTTCAAAAAAAGAATGCTTTAAGCCTAAACGAGGTTGGTACGCGCAAAAAACAGTCGATTTTATGAATATTCTAATACATGCGAATCGTGACTTCTACCAAATTCTCCAATGAAACCAAAGTCTACCGACCATTGTAGACCTATATATTAATTATAATATTATCCAAGCTATATTCCTTATATATCCTTGCACGAACATTTCGACGGCGAAGTGCGCAGCGGTTAGTAAAGCAGTGTATCGGGGAGCAATATGGCAATTGATGCGCTGGCTCAATCCTATCCCTCAGATCCCTCTTGCCTTGAGTCAACTGAACGCCTAAGAACGCCTTAGCTCGGCTACCTCCGATGTTGCGAGGTGAATCGTCACGACCAGCGCTCTACAACATTCATAAAGAGGGAGAAATCCTCAAGCAGCAGCCGAAACAGACAGTGTCAATGTTTGAAGACCATTGTGAAAAATGAATGGGTAGAAATGAGATGAATGCAAGAAATGCTGGGATCCACGCTTGTGATGACGAGTCGGGTAAAAGACAAATGAAATGATAAAAATATTGTACCTTTTGAATATTGAGCATGGACGGCTTTGGCACAAGCAAGACCAGCTAGTTCCATCAACTGTTCCACTTTGAATCCATATTTTGAAAACAGCTCTTTATCGATATTCGTTGCCTCATCTTGCCTGAAAAGCAACAGAACTATTAGGCAAAATGGTCATTTGGCTTACGAAGCTTCAATAATGAATAAGAAGCGAGAAGACAATCAAAACATTGATTGTGGATTGCCATTATATTAGGTCTTCTCAGAGTCTTGGCACTAGAGAATAGACCCAAATCATAATAGAGTATCATTGGATTTTAGTAATCACAAAAGCTAAAATCATTGTGATCCTTAAAAAACGCTTGTGAAAAGTCGATCTATTCGGTTATCCGGGACAAACGAATAGTCGTCCTCCCTCGCTGGCCAAGAATTTTTTATAAGAGTGTTCGTAATCATTCGAAATCCCAAATCTCTCGCTAGCGGGGCATGAGCCCGGTTTTAAAAGACCCTTCTATAACGCTCTAAAACTCAAAATAAAAGCTATGTTTGACATCAGCAGCGTAATTAAACTATAACTTCGCTGGAAGCACGAGGAGCACATGACTGTGTAGATAGAATCTTTAGTATCAGATCAGACGTTTAATCTAGGGTTTCCTCTCAAGATGAGAAACAATTCCTAGTTGAATAGTGGAAAGTGCACTTTCCTTTGGCCTGCGAAAGAGCCAATCGATCGGCCGTGTCGAAGCAGCCGCTTCAGTCCTGCGCTCCGCTCCCCACCCCGTGGAATACCCAAGATCCCCTTGCTCGTGTATGTGAATCCGAAATTAATTTCCCTGCTGCACTGCAGATAAATGGTCTCTCTAAAGTAATCCCAATGCTGCAATCTTTGCATCTCGCGCTATCGAATGATTACTAATACTCTCAGGAGAGAGTTATGTCTTGCGAGAAAAACGCGGGTGTGGAACACAAATGCTTTCCTTTCATTGAAGCGTTACAATGAAGACTTCGTTGAAAGCGGCACGTTATTAAAAGTCCTTGTCTAGCTAGGAGGTCGACTATTCGTTTGTCATCGGATAACCAAAAGCACTTATATGTTAAACGGCAACAAATGAAAATCCGATCCTTTTCGCTGGACAGAATTTTTCATAGGAGTGTTAGTCATCATTTGAAAGCGTGAATCTTTGGCTACAGCCCCATGTGGTCGAGTTCTCAAGATACCCTTTATTACTGTCGTTGTCACTGTCGTCTCGTTCATCGTCGATGACTCGAGCGAGCACCAGCACACTTCATTTTCCCTATCGCGTGCAAGAGTAGCCAGTGGGTCCTATTCGCCCTAGAGATTCGCTGAGAATCATATATTTCTTCTATAGCTTTCGTGTAAAAATCGGACCATCAGGTCGGTGGTCTTCCTGTAGAGCGCTTGATATCCCGAAGAATCCAGTCGCTGTCGGCTCTCGACCATCCATTGGTTGTCACTGAAGCGCATCACGTGTCCGGCCCAACTTATTTTGAAATCCTGGCGCGGAGAACGACGTATTTGATCTTCGATCGTTGACTTAGGTCGGAACTTGGATCCTTTCTCTCACTTGCGAGAAACGGTATATTCCTGGCATCGACCTGTCGACCGCGCTCTCAATAACGCCAAGTGATCGTTCACCTACATTCGTAGCGACCAGGTTTCTGCTGCATACGTTAGGGCAGGTATAATCGTCGACTCGAAAATATGGGCACGGAGTTGGATGTTCTTAGTCCTATCCACTACATCGTCGACGCTCTTAAACGATCCCAAGCCGCTCGTTTCCTCCTGCTCAACTGTGGATCTAGGTCGTTCATCACTTTCACGACCTAGATAGAAGTAACAAGAACATTCGGAGATGTTGTTCGTTGAGCGTGAATGGGGCATTCAAAACCCATCCGTTTCTCATGAACATCGTTTTCGTCAAATTTAGTTGAAGGCCAATCTTTCCACAAGCACTATCGAAATCGGTCGACATTCGTTCTACTTGGCTGATGCTTGTGTTGTGAAGAATATATCACCAGCGAAGCGAAGACGGTTTAATTTTCGACCGTCGATTTTCACTCCCATATCGTCCTATCTAATGTTCACATGACACTGGATAGTGGCGGTAAATAACTTTCGCGAAATTACATCGCCTTGTCGAAGTCCTCTTCTTATGTCAATGGTGATATTGTTGTAGAATGGCGATGTTTGGCCGTGATATCTTTATATAGTTCACGAAGGATCACTATGTGTCGAGTAGGGACGCCCTGGTTATCCAGAGCCTCTATAACCGCTTCTGTTTCCACTCAATCAACGGCTTTGTTCAGATCGATGAAAGTGACAGAACGGTGTCGGTACTCTCGTAAAACTTCAATAAGTCTTGTGACCCGTTTATAACCCTGTGAAATTTCGAAAAAATTTTGTCTCATACGACCACGTGTTCTCTTTTCTTAACTAATATTCGCTGGAGAAAAGTCCTTCCTTAGAGTGCAACAATAATCTTCGATAGCCTAGATCCCAGTGATTCCAACGCTGCGCTTATTTTCTGTGAAAGACCGTTTCACCGCAGTGTATCAACGGAAAATAAGACCGAGCTTCACATATTCAGCGACCTTGTTTGCCGGCCAACTCACGGTGGGGGGAAAGGGAAGGAGGGAGGGGTGATCGATCGACACAAGTTTAGATATGTGAGGCGCAGTTTGCATTCAATTGGGAATTTATCTCCACTTTGAAAGAAGCTCCATGTAAAAAATCATTGACTCAGATACTACGAAACTTTCTCTACACATTCATATGCTTATTGTGCTTCCAGCGAATTGATACGTGTGAGAAAAATGAAGGCGCGTGGAGGGCGTGAAACATAATTTTTTTGTCAACTTTACAGCGTTATCAAAAAGTGCTTTGAAAAACTGGTTGCGTGGAGCTGTAGCCAGAGATTTGAGCTATTCAATGATTACTAACACACCAATGAAAAATTCTTGTCCAGCAAAACGAATCGGTTTTCATTTGTCGCCGTCTACATGGTGAGTACCACCAAAAATACCAAAAGTCTTTTAATGAAGATGTACAATTCAAAATAGAATTATGTTTCACACGCGCCGCGCGTTTTTATTGATAACAACATTCTGTTATATCTTTTATTGATAATAAAAGCACATGACGCTTGCGAAACATAGTCTTATTTTGAATGCTACAGCGCCATAAAAAGGTTTTTTTTCTGAAAACAAGTAGAGTTCTGGATTTACAGTTATTTAAGCCTTCGAATGACTACCAACAATCCAAGTGTTCATTGCTCAAGTGTCAAAACCTATGAGAAGACCTCATATGAAAGAGCTACCATTCACAATGTAATATTTGAAATTTTTGGCCCAAACTTCCATACGTTCTTAGCTTGGAGACGAAACAATAAGGTCGTCACCTCATATTCAAATATGAGAAAATCAATTAGAATAGACTACTTTTAATTTGGCCGCTTTTAGCAGTGGTATTCCAAAGGGTGATCACTGGAGTCTTCTTTTTGGATGATGCATATACGATGGCAAAACAGGTGTCGGTGGTGTAACGGGTTAGAGCACAAGACACCGAATCGGGTGAAATGCGGGTTCGACTCCCGTTCGACGCAGAAAGTTTCCTACATCACTTTACATCATTGTGCATACTATTAGCATGTTACATAGAGCTCCTTAGAACAGAGTACTGATCGAAAAAAACATCGACTTGGGGAGCAGCCACGAAAAAACTAACGAACTCATCTGAGTTAGAGAAAGAAATAAGAGAAAAGGGTAACCCTCATCCGCTAAGGGACGGCAACTGATTGATCGCTTAGCGCGATTCGCGAGCTGCGTGCGATTCTTGTTATTTAGACAGGATTTTTCTTCCATTTCGGGAAAAATACCCCAGATTTTTCGTGCTACTCTGATACTACATGAATTTCTCTACAAGCTGATATCCCTTTCATATACAAATAACTGCCATATAGAAAGTAAACTGCGAGTGTAAAACGTGATTTTCTTTCCGCTCTTACAGCGTTCTATGACAATGTTTTAAAAACCAATTACATCTTCGAAATCCTGAGGATTTCGGGTGTCAACTGACTAGTAAGAGTTCGGTGAAGAGCCATATCGAAGCTCCAGCTCAGCAAATAAAGCAAATTGGGTGTGAAATACAGATTTATTCTTGCTCCTACAACGTAATGAAGAGGCTTCCAAAATCAAAAAATACTGCTGAAATCGCAGAGATTTAAGCTTTCGAGTGATTGCCAAGTGTCTAGGAGAAAAGTTCTGACCAGGGAGAAAGGCCCCTCGAACACTCGTGTGCTATATCTGGTACACGTCGCCCCTTAGGGGTTAAAACTAATCGGAATCAGAAAATCCATTGAAAAAACCTATAAACATGCGCCCATAAACCGACATGACATGATGACTTAAATAATAATTATACGATATTAAAAGTGCATTAAACGTCCAGAACAACCATTAAAAAAAAATTCGTTTCAAGTTTTTTCTTAAGAACACAACTCAAATTTCAACATGCCTGATAGCCATTTTTTGAGCCATGCATGTCAGTGGTCTATCAATGAGGGCTGACTTATAGAGCCCGATACACGTGTTTCGATCTTGCGATCTCGTCAGTCGGGCAGTTACCCTTTTTCGTCCTTTGCTAATCTCTGTGGGAGCTCCGGTCCCCACACTAAGAGTTAGCGACGACGAATGTTTCACACTCTATGTCCAGTGAAAATCTCACCGAACACGAGCGTTGTACACTTGATTGCTCTTGGCTAGTATATTCAATATATCATATCTTTCGTTTCGCATGTTTTCTTAAGACCATAGCTCAAACTTCAATATACCTGGCAAATATTTTTTGAGCCACGCATGTCAGTGGTCTATCAAAGAGGGTTGACTTATAGAGCCCGATGCACGTGTTTCGATCTTGCGATCTCGTCAGTCAGGCAGTTCATGGACAAAGAGTGTAAAACGTTCGTCGTCGCTACTCTTAGTGTGGGGACCAGAGCTCCCACAGAGATTAACAAAAGACGAGAAAGGGTAACTGCCCGACTGACAGAGATCGCAAGATCGAAACACGTGTATCGAGCTCTATAAGTCAGCCCTCTTTGATAGACCACTGACATGCGTGGCTCAAAAAATAATTACCAGGCATATAAAAAAACCCCCCAATCAAGTAAAAAACTGAAGAAGACGTGTAAACGATGGGACCAACCCCTGCTAACAGTTACAGAGCGTCTAAAATCAACTAGAAACCGGCTGTTTAACCTGTGAGGCTAAATAAACGAGTAACAAAGCTCTATTTCGACAGATTACTGAGCGTAATCAATGGGTTTCTTGGCCCTGGGGGAGCCCTAGGAGCGGCTATTTCGCAGGGAAATCCTGAGATTTCCGAGCAAACTCACCTCAGATAGGTGACCTCCTTCCGTGATATGATTGGACACGGGTGTCATCCTCAGCAGCTCCACAGCCGTACGATACAAGGAACGCCGAATCGATGTCGTTATCAACGAGGACATTCGTCAACAAGGCATCCCCTCATCGACAGATACCATGCTCCACGGACAATGTTGCGCCCCATGGCGACGAAATTCGAACCTACCACGCATTGATGCGCATGTCGCGGCGGAAAGGCGCGAACCATCGCGTTCAACTCGCCGTCGTTTTCTCTGCGGTTGGAGTGCGCGTTGTGGGCGCGGTCTCTCGCGTGCACTCTCTTTCTCTGCCGCTGAGCGAGACTCTCTGCCGCCGACGTGATGTCTTGGCCGTCACGCAATGTGCCTATACCACCTCGTTCGTCGTCGGGGGCGCGTATCGAGCCTGTCGTCGTCGTCGCCGCCGCCGCCGCCGACGCATCATGGCTCCCCATCCCAGCCCCCCCCTTGCTGGTTACTGACTGGGTCTGTCTGGATGACGATCTGGGCGAGTTTTGTAGATCAAAAGATCCTCTGGGGGGCCCACACAGAGATTTGCTCCCTACCATCGTTGCGATTGCCACTCCCACTCAATGTTCTCCCGGCTTCTTAAGTGCCGTCTGGCCTGATCGCTCGAGGGTCCATGAAACCTTGAGTGGGAGAGGCAGAGATTCTCAGTAGCTTGAGAACCATCCGGGCACCGACCAGGGCTTCTTCTTCTTCTTCTTCCAATGGGAGAGCTCTATGCGAGTTCGATGGCGGCCGACGGCTCTTCAAGGCGCTTGCTTATCGATTTTGATTGAACGGATTGATGAATAATTCAAATACCCAAGTTTCTGGAGATCTCGGCATTAATAGCTGACCTAGCTTATTATTGATTGATTCCACCGCTTATGTCTATTTTATTTGTTTATTTACGCTTGTTTATTTCTACTTATTTCGTCTATTTATTTACATTTATCGATATTTATACATGTTAAACGGATTGCTGAATGGAATGACGTCATCAAATTCACTCCAATGTTATTTGCTTGGCAACCTTTGTGCAGGTGAAATGTTGTGGAAATGAATGATTAAAGAGTCATCGTTGGGGAGCTTTTTTTTTGCTTTGTTTTTGTGTGGTTTTGTGCTGAAAAGAAGCTGCTATGGACGGAAATCTGACCTACTTGCTTGGATAAAATTGGCTTGTTTTTCTAAAATTGCCTTCCCCATCCTTCCATTCCCTTCTCCCTATCCTCCTTTTCCTCTTCCTCTTCCTCCTCCTCTCCCTCCTCTTCTTCCTCTCTCCTCTCCTCCCTCCTTTCCTCTCTCCCTTCCTCCCTAAATCACTGCCATGTAGCCTTTTCGAAGGACGTTCACCTCCTCAGTATCGCTGTGTTTTTGTTTTGAATCCTCCTAATCCTCCTCCTTTTTTTCCCGTATCTTCCTCTTCATTATATCTATCATTCAATCCTTCATTCATTCCTTCTTTCTCATCGGCATTTTTCTTCATTATGCCACATCATACTTAAATTTTTTTGACTTGGAACCCCTTCCCTCCCAATTATAGTCGCTCGAACCTGCAAAGATGTATAGATTAACTTTTTGTATCGGGTATGACGTCATATCTCAAGTAATAAAACGATTTGCTATTTTGTGAACGTCGGGAAGACCAGGGTATCGAGGATAAGTTGGGCCGGCGGACACGCAATTATGCGCTTTAACGACACCCGATGGACGAGAGCCGTTACCGACTGGGATTCCTCGGAATATCAAGAGCTTTACAGGAGGGCCACCGCCTCGATGGTCCGCGAAAACCCTGGAGGAAAGAAGTGATACTCAACGAAATCTCAAAGCAAGACAGACCTACTGGAATGTTCTTACATGCCGTAGGGAAAATGGCAGCCCTACTAGTGGTCCGCGCGACGATCAGTGGCGCGACAGCTCATACAGGGAAGACCAAGAATAGTAACGACCTGAATCACTGTCATCCAAATGTTTAACAAGTCATTTCCTCTCTCTTGTAGATAAGAGCAGTTCTGAAGAGTTAGGGTAACTCGATTTTCTTAAAGTATTTTTCAAATCGATTACTTCAAATAGGAAATTACGAGCTACGCTTAGGCTTCGATTTAGGCCTAGCTTTAGACATAGGCTTAGGCTTGGATAAAAAAAATTGATGGGACCAAAACTCTCCACTGGCGTCTTATCGATCAGGCCCTTAGAGCACAAAGGTGGTAGGAAGGAGACCATCAATTCTTAAAGTTTTTTTTGTATTGATTCTATTGAATAAATAAAAAATTACGGGGCACTCTCAGGGCTTAAGCTTAGGAATTTGGTCCCTTCAATTCTCAAAATTTTGTTCGATAATTTCTTTAAATAAGAAATTACAAGGGCTTAGAATTGGACTTAGGTTTAGGCTTAGACTCGGGCTTAGGCTTAGAAAATTGGTGACACCACAACTCTCCACTGTCTTGTTATCGATTAAGCCGATAGAGCACGAAGTAGGTAGGAGGAAAGGTGTTTGATCGTTTGTTTACTTGTTTGTTTGTTTGTTTGTTTGTTCGCCTGTTTACTCATATTCTGAACAGCAGTCTGTTATCTCATTCATCTTATCTCATGATAACTGTTGAATAACGACCTGATTTCACACGTTTTTCCACTCTTCCGTCGTGGTGTGCGGTGGGTCGGATTTTTTGTAGTCATTGCTTTATGTTTATTTATTTTTCTTCTGAAAATCTGTCGGCCATCTCCTCTAAATTGTCAATTTTTCCTCCCTTCTTTTGTATTCATATCAAAAATTAAATTAAAAAATAAAAAACGACGCTCTACCTTCAAGACGATGTTACGCGCCTCGTCTGATCAAACGTCTTTTTTTTTTTGTTCTAATTAACTTAGGACGATTCGTCTTCACTACGTTTCCCATCAGTTTTTTGTTCTGCCTCCAGCGATTTAATAGCTATTTCCGTCGGTTATATTCACTACCTGTTTCTGTAGTCTTTACGTGGTTCAATGGCTGATTGGTCGTTTAGGCGTCACGGGTCTCTCACATGGAGGGATCGATTCTGCTTGGTCGTTTCGCCTTATTCATGCAAAATTCGGTGTTCTTCACTCCACAGAGCTGCTCTACACTGTTTCTTTCAAGTCGTCAAAGTGCCTGACGTCGTCTGCCAATCGAATTCGTCTTTGAAAACCGATCGATTCTTTCAACCTAGCATCTACGATCGATAGTAGTTTCTTCTTTGATTCAGCTAATATCAGTACGACAGCCATGTGACGTCACCTTCCAGATCAATCTTGTGGTTTTGGCCAAGTCACAGAAGGAACTTAGTGGTCGAATTTCTATTTTATCAGATCGAATTCGACGTCAGTGTCGCCGCTCTTCGATGAGGTGAAGTGCTCTTTGATGTCGCCCATGTCGTGATGCCATGCAGCAGTGCGTGTTCAGTCCCGTCCCCGTCCCCGTCGTTCGTCTGGAACGCCGCCTCCGCCGCCACTGTCTCTGCTGGTCGCGGCGTCATTGATTTTAGTCTAGTTGAAAATCCCAAGATTTCTGATCGTTTTACTCGTTTTTTCGCAGTGTTCTGATGTTTCAAGTATCGAAGAGCGTGTGTGGCGCGGTGGTTAGAGACACTCTGCGTCGCCTACGAGGTCGACGGTTCGATCTCACGCTCATGGCTCATAAAGCCACCCATCCCTCCGGTGTTGGTAAATTGATAACGAGCTGGCTGCAGATTTGTCCCTGAGGATAAACAACACTGAGTCGATACGGCGGTAGGTCACTGCACTCATTGTAAACTACCGTATATGTATTCAGTCACCTCAAACGAAGTTGAAAATTGAAGACGAATGCACAGCGCTTCCCTCTTCAAGGATTGATCAAGCTACAGAACTTTATCCTTTTATACTTTATGATGTTTCAAACATTCCCAAAATAATTCAGTGATGAACAAAAATTGGTCCTCAGACGGGAGTTGAACCCGTGTTTTGTCCATACCAGAGTCGCTTACTACCACTACGCCACAAAGGTTCACCACTCAATCTGCAATATCTTTCTGCCATAACTATCAGCCACCAACCATTAACAGTTCTGGAGGTGAAACGCGGGTTCTACTCCCGAGGTCCAATTTTTGCTTACCACTCAATTCTTCTTGAAATATTTGAGGCATCATCACACTAAGAAAAGGCAGTAAAAGCATAAGACATCTGGAAAACTACAATGACTGTCGGCTCAACTACGTTTATAGGGCGATGTTGCTTAGCCCGAGGCCTCGGTGGTGTGATGGTAGCACGCGTACCCGGTTAGTATGAGACGCGGGCTCAACTCTCGTCCGATGTCGAATATTTGCTCACCACCTAATTCTCTTAGATTCTCAGATGTCTCAGAATCGTACTTAAGATCGTCGCAGTGGTTTGTTGCATTTCATCCACAGCTTCAGCAGCTTCTGATTTATGCTATTGTAGCTCATTTTTCGACTTTTAACGCTGTTATTCTCATTCATCTCCTTGTTTGATGTTTTTTCTCTGTGATAGAAGATCTTTTCATGATGATTATTGATCTAAAAAATTGATCTTCCCCGATTGCACTTTGGATTTGGTGAGCGATGTGTGGATTGGTCGGTTGTCAAGCGACTGATGATTTTGAACTCGAGCGAACTATTTTTCAGTGAATACGGCATCGGCGCGGTGGTGGCTGGTAGCTGATCAGCCGAATCTCGCCGTTTCTTCCATAGCTAATTCCATCGAGGCTAGACTTTTACGGATTTCAGCCGAGATTCTGAAGATTTGGATTTCGCTGTGTAAGCTCGTGTTGAAGTGTGTGCTACCCTACCTAGCGTTTATTTATACTTTTATTGCTTTGTCTATATAGTGATGAGATTAAAGTGAATGAATGCATTGGTGGGTTTTTGCTTCACTAGCCAATGAGTATCATATGTCTGTGAAATTCAGCTGTTTTTTTCTCGAAAGCAACTAACCTGCGTCTTTTAAGGTACCATGAACAAACAGTTATTATCGTGTTCTTTGAAAGGCGGTCGGCAAACGACTACAGTGGTTGCATCCGTCGCCGCGGATGGCGTTGATCAGCAGGTGAGATTTTTTGTTGAGTTGAGCCTTAGAAAATCCCAAGACTGACTGTCGGTAACCTTGAATTTCTCTAATGGATCAGAGACTTTTATTTGTAAACCAAATGCAAAGCTGTTACAGTATGATCTATTTATAAGCTGTCGTTTAGGCGGTATCTTTTTTTTTAGAGCCTAGAAAGATTAGTCATCCACAAGCGAGTCAGCCAAGCCTCCATGATTCCAATAGAAACGGATCACGAAATGTCGATTCTAATCGCATCAAAGGCGGAATAATCTTTCAACATTCTCACCGCTTTTTAAGAGTGCTCCACTGAGTTCAAGTGGGGACCAATCGGGCAAAGATCACTTGGAGTGGCGGAATGCATCTCCTACATCAAAATAAATTTCATATACTGAGTGATATCACTCGTGATAACAGCGCCTTCCTTCTTGCGGTCCATGTTTGGATCTATGGCATTTATGGATTCGCAAGAAATTTTCCGAGCTCTCTCGTTTTTGTTTTCTCTTATGCTGTCGTATAGAGAAGCTTATTGCTGTTATTTTGTACATATACACTTATACGTTGTTGTAAGGTGAAAGATTTAACATGAAGAAGTTCTCTACATGATAGTAAACATAAAAATTCAAATGACATGAAAAAAATGAGCAAAGACGATAAAGTCTGGGAAATTTTTTGCCAACCTATCATCCAAAATGCATCCAGAATCTTATCTTGATATTGGAGGTGCATTCGCAGTTCATGTGGTCTCTGAGTGATTGGTCTGAAATTGAATAACTCAGTGGAAGACTCATAAGCGTTGAGTATAGTGAGAAGTTGTTATGCGCTTGATGATCTACGTTTGGAGAGTTTTTTCTTGTTGAAGTAATGGAGGTGTTTGACTGACTGGATGTGGGCACTCAGGTCTTTCCCAGGCTTTGAAGAAGGCGAGCCGAAACGTCAGCTTTATAAGATAAATCATATTATATAAGCGCGTTTGACATACATAGAAATGTCTGTGATTTACTGAAGAAGTGCTATTCGGCTTTGATCACTTTTTTCTAAACATCGCTGAGGGATAAAAAATTTGTTTAGTATTATCAAGAAATGGAGATTTAGGTGGAAGTGTCATACTGTGATCAGAAGGTTATCGGAAATGGTTCGTTTGGTGTGGTATTCTTGGCGAAATTACAAGAGAACAATGAGGCCGTCGCGATCAAAAAGGTCCTTCAAGACAAGCGATTCAAGAATCGAGAACTTCAAATTATGCGGAAGCTTTCACATCCCAACATAGTCAAACTCAAGTGAGATCTTTGATGTTGCCCTTCCAAGGTGTTTTTTATTCCGCCAGTTGGCCAAACTATTATTAGACACTCTTGTTTGGATAATATTTTCGAATGTTTAAGATACTTCTTCTACTCGGGTGGTGAGAAGAAAGATGAACTGTACTTGAATTTGATATTGGAGTATGTTCCTGAAACTGTGTACAGGTATCGTTCATCTCAGAATTTCTTGCGCAATTTATTAATATTCTTTAATTCATTCTGTTAGAGTAAATTCTTCGATCAATGATGATTTAATCCAGTATGCCTGAAGTTGTGGTATTTCAGGGTTGCTCGCCATTATTCCAAGCAACGACAGTCTATTCCTTTAATATATGTGAAGTTGTATATGTATCAAGTAAGTTGAAGCTTATTGTTCTATTTTTCTTACAAATATTTTCATTATTGCTAGGCTGAGTAGCAACACGAATTTTGTGATCCCCTAGATCCAATAATGTCTAGTGATACTCAAAACTTTGTACCTTAGACTGAATTAGCACGCTTTCTCTTAAAGGTTCGAATGTGGTTTCAACTCCCGTCTAAGGTTCGGAGTTTTGCATATCACTCAAAATTATCGGATATATAAGTGTAAAGTGGTGGCACCGCCAAAAGTGAGATTGAACAGATAATTCTTGTTGACTACATCTCCGGAAATGTTTCATGAATAAATTCAATAATCTCGTGTGGTGGATTTGCGTCATAACCTTACTCCAATTATCTCGTTAGAGTGCTCTTTCCGGAATTAAGTATCTATTGTATTTACACTTATCCACTAAAACGGAATGGACCAATATAGCATATTCCGAATTCCAACTTGAGCACAATTATTGGCATTTTATGCTGTTGCACAAAGCAATCGTTTAAGAACTCTATCGATGAAACTATTTATAAATCAAGAGATCTACGGTCACTAAGTTTCTCAGCATGAATGGTGAAAATTGTCTCACGAACTCTCTTTTTCTATATAGAACTTGCTCGAGTTCCGCGATCGCCTTCCTGAGAGCCGCCAAGCTGCTTTTATGAGAGAGGTCACCGAAATATTGTCAAACGCACTTTTAGTCCGTGACGTGAATCAAAAGATCAGTTTTTCTCAGTAAATGACAGCACACTTGTCACCTCTTCCATTTGAGTACTGAGGAGGCTTGAGGAAGGCGAAGTCACCGAAACAGCGACCGGTCGTGATAAAGGTATACAACTCACAGTGCTGTATACTCTCCTATAACTATATTAGACACTCTTATAAAGGAC
This sequence comes from Parelaphostrongylus tenuis, assembly GCA_019055375.1. Lineage (NCBI taxonomy): Eukaryota > Metazoa > Nematoda > Chromadorea > Rhabditida > Metastrongylidae > Parelaphostrongylus > Parelaphostrongylus tenuis. Next base: position 80,885 of record JAHQIW010007067.1, on the reverse strand, counting down.
AGTATGTGAAATTGCTTATGTTTAGTACGTAACGGTTTGCAAACGCAGTGGTTACGTGATCGATTACGGGCCTAAACAAGTTTTTCTTCTCTGAGACCTCTAGAACTCCATTAGTCGGTTTCTACATATCAAGGTCTATTTGCAAATTACAACAGCACAATTTGGGATATCGTCCTGATGATTCCCGTCCTTCTAAAGGAATTTTTCTTATACAACGTAGTTAGAATCTCGGGGAATATTGCAGTTTTTATGAAATGTTTTTGTCATCATTTTCATCTGAATTAGATGTTATATACGCGATTGAGTAGGAGTTAAGTGAGCGATTGATCTCGTCGGTGCTTTGCAGGTGTTATTCACATCTGTCGAGTGTTCTCTTGTTTGATTCAGTGAAGAAAGTTTCATCTTAACTAATCTTTTTAATGTTTGAAGCAATGACGTCATCGTTTTTAAGACGAATTGTGTCAAAAATGGATAGCATTCTGTGCCATCCTCTCAGCTTACCCTTGACTGTATCAGTCTCATTCAGTCTTGCTTTGGTGATTTCGCATTTTTTCTTTCAGAATGTCCTTGTTTCTTTTCCCCAGTCTCTATCTCGAGTATCTATTCAGTAGACATCTCTCTAATCTTACTCTTATAATTATCTGTGTGCATCCATAAACACCAATTATTTGCATCCAGTGGCATCATTCTTCCAGTTTTTCCAAGAAAAATGTAGAACTCATTAGTTTTTCGGCTGAACTTCCTTTCACACTGCCATTGTTGTTAAACAGATGCTGAATGTTTTTTTTTAATTCCAATTTAATCACTGAAGCTTCCATTGCCTCATGTACTATGTATTTTAATATACACCGTGGTTTTCTGTAAGTGAGGTTTTTTCATCAACATTATATATGGTCTTGGTTATAGATCACTAGGTTGTCAATTCGCACTCCTAACTCTTTATTCCATTTGAGATAAAAGACCAATTAAATAGGTCTTCTCATAAGTTTCAGCGCTAAAGCAACAAACACCAAATTTATTAATCAGAAGTATCAAAAATTACCCAATGCACTACCAGTGTGAACAAATTTCTCCATCTCTAAGGTAGCATATCAATACCGCTTTGCACAGAATTTTCTGAGCTTTTTTTTAGTACTAAATTGTCCCTACTTGCCTTATCATGGTATCATGGCGTTATGGAGAAACTGAGCAAAGAACCGAGATGCTGTTCGCCTGGACATAAGTCCTTGAGCATTTGCACGACTGATGTTCTCCAAGGCGGTTTGTGCATCGCGTCTCAGTTCGTATTCCTGAAGCAGCAAATTGCGATAAAGGCTTTGTTGATCGGCTAGGTTGCGGCAAGTAAGAAATTTTTACGCTAAAAGAAACCTCAGAAAATTCTGCCGCCGGTGTTGATTTGTTGCCTGAGAGTTAGCAGAAATGCGTGCAGGCTGAGGGCGTATATTTTGACAGTGTTCTTAAGCAATCTAGATTACTTTTGGTTAATAAATTTGGTGTTTATTGCTCTAGTGCCAAAAGGTAGAAGCAAATCTAATAAAAGCATAAGTCAACCATTTGAGATAAAACTAAGGATTATACTTGCTTGAGTACTAGTCTTCAAAATTTGAAATACCATACTTTTTCTCTTGATATAAGAAGTTGGAAAAGATGTGGCCAGAGCTATTTTGTCACTAAACAAATTTTTTTGCGTATGAAATGCATGATGTCTTGTTTTCAGCTGTTTCGGGCTCTAGCCTATATCCACGGAATCGGAATTTGTCATCGGGATATCAAGCCTCAGAATCTGCTTATCGATCCTGAATCAGGAATTCTGAAACTATGTGATTTTGGGTCAGCGAAGTACCTAGTGAAGGTATGTTTGTCAAATCATCCACTCTGGTATTTCAAATACAATTTCAATTAGTTCATTCAGGGAGAGCCGAATGTTTCGTATATCTGCTCTCGGTATTATCGCGCTCCGGAACTCATTTTCGGTGCCACGAATTACACCAACTCCATCGATGTATGGTCAGCTGGCACGGTAATGGCAGAGCTTTTGCTGGGACAGCCTATCTTTCCAGGAGACTCTGGTGTAGACCAACTTGTTGAAATTATAAAGGTGCAGGATCAAAATTTTTTTTTGCAGTTGTGTCATCTTTCAATTTTGACAGTTCAGGTTCTCGGTACGCCAACAAAAGAACAGATCCAGAGCATGAATCCAAATTATAAGGAGTTCAAGTTCCCTCAGATCAAAGCGCATCCTTGGGCAAAGGTAAGCCAAGAGTAGTGTGTTGTAACAGTTTCGCTTTTTTTTTTCGTGATTCGCATCATTGTCATCTCACGTCGAGAGTTTGCGCTGTCTGAATCACAGCAGCGGAGTTAGTAGTCAAATATTTTCTGCTTGAATTGATGGCAAAATTTGGGGGTTGAAGTTGGGCAACCCTATAATCTCATAAGTGAAATGTTCTGTATTTCAATATAAACTATTCACCCCATTATTTTATCAACACTTAAGCATAGTTATCCTGCTTGCAACAAAGCTTTCTTTGATCTTTCGGGATCATCGACTCACGTCTGCATCTTCACTCCCAGTATGGAAACGCTTAGAATATATCATTGTTAAGGATATGACATATTTTGAGCCATAGGTCTAGTGCTATATAGGCGCCTATTTCGTCCTATTGGGACTCATCAGTAGCACCCTCCCTCGGTTCCGTCGATCCCTTGAGGTGAAATAATCCTCTAAAGGAACCGACGCCGAGTAAAATTAAGCACCCAAAGTAGGATGATGGTATTACCTGACTTTGTGGTGACAGGCAGTCGAGCTAACGGCTTTGAAAAAAGTTTTCAAAAGCCATAAGTTTATTAGTTAGTCATAAGTTATTATTAGTTATTAGTTAGTTTTTCAAAGTTCATTTTAAAAGCCGTAAGCTCGACTGCCGGTCACCACAAAGTCAGGTAATACCATCATCCTACTTTCGGTGCTTAATTTTACTCAGCGTCGGTTCCTTTAGAGGATTATTTCACCTCAAGGGATCGACGGAACCGAGGGAGGGTGCTACTGATGAGTCCCAATAGGACGAAATAGGCGCCTATATAGCACTAGACCTATGGCTCAAAATATGCATATCCTTATCAGATTAAATCATTCTGAGCGGGTCTGTAAAAAAGCAGTCGATAGCAGAAGTATATATCATTGTGTTATACAATTGTAATATTGTTGTCATTTCTCACTTCTAACAAAGTATTTGCACATAATATAACATGGGAAAATAACAGCAATAATGCAATTGATATGTTAAATAATACACTCAATGCGTTCCCACGCTGGGGACTACAGATGCAGAGATGGGTCCACGGTCCCGAAAAGGTTAACATTACTTAGTAGCGCCAGAGTTTTCTTCAATACTACTCAGTTCATCGGTTTTGCCGCTCATAGCCATATGTATGAGGGCATTACATATATAGAGGATATACGTGTGACGTAGTGGTCAGAGATGTCCGCGACGTACATGATCGATCAAGCGGTGATCGATGGTCGATGGTCGATGGTTCGATCCCAAGCTCAAGGCTCACCAAGCCTTCCATCCCTCCGGGGTTGGCAAATTGTTACCAGATCTGTTTGGAAGGACAGTAGCACTGGTTTGAAGCATCGGTAGGCCAACATTAGTCATTATAGAGGCCAAGTATGCATTCCATTAACTCGAACGATGCTTGATAAAGTCGAACTCATGGCGCATGTCTCAGAAATTGCACTACTGATAGCTTCAGAGTCTTGTTATTCGAGAGAATAATATACAGTCGAGTTTATTAGGTCTCATTTGATATCGTTGGATAATCGGCGCAGACTCGCTCTCAACTCACCATCTCAACTTTGGTGTTTTTTACTGGAATGCTATCAAAAAATCATGCCTATTTTCTATGACTTTTGTTTAGGTGTTTCGTGCTAGTACGCCTCAAGAAGCTATTGACCTTATCTCGACAATAATCGAGTATACTCCAAGTGCCAGACCAACGCCCCAACAAGTACGCTACTGTGTTCATTTAGAAATTATTTGGCTTTTCATTGCTTTCTGTAGTGTTTGTTTGTTCACGATTCACGCTTCAATCTGTTTTAGGCGTGTTTACATGCATTTTTTGACGAACTGCGAATGCCTGATACGAAACTTCCATCTGGTCGTCCACTACCTCCTTTAGAAATGGATGGAGATGATAATCGTGCAGGTCAAACAGGAACTGATGCTGCTGGAACGGACTAGATCAGTATTGTGTCTTCGTGTTGAAATCTCGTGGTGTACCTCAAGCATCATACGCTGCGCTCTACTGCGTAACTGAGTTTGCTTCAGTTCAATTCTTATGCCCTCTGTCGACGTTCGGATTCGAGATGACTTCTTTATTCTACAGAGTTGGCAGAATAAACACTAGCCTACCCTGACATCCTGTTGCTTCCCCATCCTTTCATTTTTATTTCAATCGTCAAATCCCGATGAGTCACCCTTTATGTCATTGTCGTGTCCCTTTTCGTGTGGGTAGCGACAACATACTGTTGTACATTTATATTTTTGTTTTTTTTTCCTTTTCTTCCCTATCCCCACCGTACAAGAAGTCGTCCGTAAACGTTTACAAATCACATAGTTCAACTGTTTGATTTGTGTCGAAGAACGAGCAGCAAATGCAGTCATTGACCACATTTTTTCAAATCGTGTGTCCTTCAAAACAGTAGTGTATATAAAAATTTTCCCCTTTCTCTAGTTATTCGTTATTGTCATACGCACAAATACATCCATTTGCGTGTGTCTCATATCCCTATACCTTTAAATTTCTAGCGATTGTTTGACTTTGGAGTCTCGTCTATATCCATGATGCATCGTAATTTTATTTACGCGGTGAAATGCTCTAAACTCAACCATCCATCTTCATATGTCGTTCGTTACTAGCCCTTGTTTTATCCAGTGGTGGTGGTGTGAGCTGTTCCCAGCTTCCAAAGACTTCCTTTTCTTCCCGAATTTAGAGTTCCATAGAAAATCTTCTCTCCAATTGTCCCGAAAGGCCCTGAGTTTGACTATGCCGTGTATGATTGGCTCATAAACATTAATTACGATGAGGCATTGATTTGAACAGATGTCAGCACGCATGAGTGCATGTGATTCTCGTGATAAAGTCTGTGGTGTGTTGCGGTTCTAGACGTTTTGTAAAGAAAAAACCTCCAGTTGTTTCGTTTAGTTGCTTTTATTTCGATCCGCCAATAAATTTCCTACTACTTTGTTTCTTTCCTTCGCATGATTATGTATGCTGATTATCACGATACATGCACCCGAGTCGTTCAGTGAACATTGTGAAATGCGATGAAAAGGTAGTTCGAGAAGTAAAACGGCAAAAGTCACGTTTTGAACTAGCTATCAAACCATCGACCAACAGAGCGAAACCGCGCTCATCCGTTGTGCTTTGCTGTTCTCTGAGGTTGATGGATGTTTTCTGGAATATCGATGACCGGCACGTACGCACAAGCAGTTTAGGCAATTCATGCCCTTAAAAAACGACTGTTTAGGTAGAATATGCTTCAAATGCGAAGTTCGGGTGATATGGTCATATAATAGGAAGAGTTGGCGACGAACTGGACAAGGAAGTCGGTGGTGTGGCTAGGAGAGGATGCAAGTGTCGTTTATGTTGACATTCTTTGTGGACGTACATGTTTCTAGCTTACAACCAGATTTACTCGTAGCTGGGAACGATTTATGGATCACGCTAACGACGTGTTGAGATTGCAAGTGGGCGAGGCGTGATGCTCTCTGACTTTGCTATCCATAATCTTGATATTGGGGGCGCCTTGGCCGAGTTTTTATGGTGCTCGTCGCAGCGCTCTTGGGGCCGAAGCCTATCCCAACACTCCCTTATACTACGTCATTCAAGACGAAAATAGTAAACGAATTGAATGCTAGAAGTACTGGGATCCGCAAGGTATAATGTGATGACGGATCATATAAATAAATAAATAAAATAATCGACGTCTTTCATGATAGTGTTGGTCTTATAGTAATCTGGAGCCCCTTGGCTACAGATCAAGGCTTCGTTGTGGAGCCGAAATCCACTCGGGCGTGTCGAGATACTGTTGCACTGCGCTTTTCATTTGTTACTACTGGACCGTTGTCTTGATTCTCTATGAAAGTTCTCATGATGCACTCTTAACCGGACATGTGTAATAAAAAATGTGTAAATGGAGCTATTTTATGTGTGGTCGGATTCTCCATGATTGCCGCCCGTCATTAGGGTTTTAGAGGGTGCAGTGTCTTCCATCCTCTACTTTTCATTTGTTTCCATGATTTATTCGAACATGCATCGAATCTCAAAAAATACTCATCAGTTGATTTTCAGTGATTTGATTTATATCAGAAAAATATTCAGAAGCATTATCACTGACTGATCAGTTCAAATGAAATTTACAACTGGAAGTGATTTCTGCACGAAGTGTTGATTCCACATCGTCTTTGAGAGTCATCTTTCACCGCAGTGACGAATTTTGAGGTGTTGGACTCAGTCCGATTTCGGTCATCTTTCACTAAAATGTGGGATGAATTTGGTCCATGAAACGTCCGGAAGAGACAGGTCGTTGAACTTTGTGTTCTGCGTTACGAAGAAAATTTTTTGACAGGGTGTTGGTGTTGAAAGGAAGAGCTTAGTTAACTCAAAATCCGTAACTGGACTGTGTTACACGGCCCTTTATTTGCTTAATCACCTTACAACATATATGAACTTTTTTCAAAGGCCATATTGATACCCATAAGCAGTGTTAAGGATCCCCTCCCTCACAATGGCTTCTCATTGTGGTTGGTGAAATTTCTGAGTACCGAAGTGTGATATACAGCAAAGTGTATTCACCAGCAGGGACCTCCAGGGATGATGAGTACACCTAATCAGGAGACCTGGCCAAAAATAAAGCAGTGCGAAGAATTACTGCCATTCCGGACAAATTAGATTGAGCGAAAAGTTCTGGGAAATTTCTAAGAGTTTCATTTTTTAAATGTAGTTTCCTATTGATAGTTTTCTATAATTTATCTAGTTCATTTAATTTCAACTCTAAAATGACCCCTGAACGTTATGATTTGTGTTTGTTTATCTGTTATTTTGCGAGAAAATGTTCAACGATTCCTAAAGCCGTCCATGAGATTACTGAGAACGAAAGTGCTGGTACGGTAACAAAATCGACAGTGAGCAGATGATTTAAGCTATTCAAAGAAGACAATTCTGAATTCGATTACATGTCTCGTCTGGCAGGCTATTTGTTTTGAATGAAAGTGACTGGCAAGCCGCTTTGGATGCTGAGCCTTCAGCGACCACTCGTGACTTGGCTGAGGAGCCTAGTGTTTCGAACAAGGAGAATGGCAGAAAGTCGTGGAAAACGGGTGTATTTACCTTCAAGAATAAGTATTGTTGTTAATTTGCACATAAAACAAAGCTCCTAGAAATTTCTCAGAACTTTTTGCTCGACCTTACTAACGAAAAAAACTGTTGACAAGCCGTGATACCCTCCGAAAAGATAGCCCAAATTTTAAAATTACGGAGAGTGAAAGTTTGAGAAAGCCGCAAATCAGGCTAATCTTCACCTCGTACAGAATGGTCTACATTGTTCCACTCCATCATGTTTCTTACACAATACTACTGCAACATCACGGCAAGATTGCGAAACAGACTATTTTTAACTATGTATTTAAGAAAGCTGAGCGCATGTGGCGCAGTGGTTAGAGGTGCCCTGCGTCGCACACGAGGTCACTGGTTCGATCTCGCGCTCATGGCTCACCAAGCCATCCATCCCTCCGGGGTCGGTAAATTGGTACCAGACAGGCCTCAGACTTGTCTGGGAGGATAGGCAGCACTGACTCGATTCAGCGGGAGGCCACCGCGAGTCATTGTAAAGGCCAGATGTGCATTCAATCACCTCAAACGAAGTTAGAAAATTGAAGGCGAATGCATGGCGCATCCCTCAGGGATTGATCAACGCCGAAAGCTTTATCCTTTTTATCCTTTTATTTAAGAAAGCTGAATGATATGCAAAACTCTGAACCTCAGGCGCGAGTTATTACTCGTTTTATATTACACAACCCGTTACCACAACTTGTCCAGCGGATCACAGCACTTTTTGCATTCAATTCGTTTCAACACACTTCCTCCACTTTTTCATGAATGACGTAGAAAACAAGGCGATATCTCAGTGATAGTCGAGCCAAGCCGTTCCTAGATTCAGTTGATTGATTGTAAGCGAGTTTTGAGGTAGGGGACTGAGCCAACTCGTTGCTTTTCACGTGCTTTCTGATACTTTACATCATTCACTACCGCGATACCTGTCCCGCCGAGAGTCACTGCTATATAAGCGACAAGATGGAGAATCCTACCAGTATCTTTTATTTAACTGCTTTTATACCGTGTTATGATGTCATATTTTTATATCTAACAATACTAAGTATCTTACAAAACTTGTGACCTCAGCCAGGGAGTTGAAACTCGCGTTTGACCCATACTGGGGCACGTGCTACCACCAACACCGCAATATGACTTAGGCACAGGCTAAACTCTTTCGTGACGTTACAAGGTCTGCATCTTACTTAGCATCCTGGAAAAAGCGAGACATTTTCATGCTAATTTCACTCGCTGCACAAGAACTTTTCAGAGTGTTAGTAATCATTAGAAAGCTTAAAGCTCTGGCTACAACTCTACGGTGTTCGTTTTTCAAAGCATCCTTTTATAACACTGTAGCATCAATAGTAAGATTTTGTTTCGCACTCACCTTTCGCCTCAATTTTTATCAAGCGTACAAAATGCTGGAAGCGCGAAAAGCATATCGTCTTGTAGAGAATTTTTCGTACTATCGCAGTCTTTGTTTTTATCTGAAGTTTCTCTCGATGGGGTGAAAAAAATCCCCAATTAAATAACAATATTTCAAAAACGATTGATCGCCCCGCCCCTGCTGCCGTTCCGTGAGTTGGTCGGTAAACAAAGTCACCGAAAAAATTCATAACTAAGTAAAATGTGAAGGGAAGTCACAGCAACGACTTGTTCGTAAGGTAATCGCCTGATCTACCGCGTAGCTCGGTAGTGATCTATTACACTATGCGTTAAAACGGCGGTAAGTATTGTTACTTTACTAAGGATTATTTCACCGCGTCCACAGACTCTAGAAAGGAACGCATGATTCTAATAAAGGATAAAGCTCTCGGCGTTAATCAATCCCTGAGGGATGCGCTATGCATTTGACTTCGATTTTTAACTTCGTTTGAGTGATTGAATGCACATCTGGCCTTTACAATGACTCGCGGTGGCCTCCCGCTGAACCGGGTCAGTGCTGTTTATCCTCCCAGACAAGTCTGAGACCTGTCTGGTACCAATTTACCGACCCCGGAGGGATGGATGGCTTGGTGAGCCATGAGCGCGAGATCGAACCAGCGACCTCGTGTGCGACGCAGGGCACCTCTAACCACTGCGCAAGGAAAATTCTCTACATGCTAATATGCTTTTCGTGCTTACAGCGATTTAAATTCGTGCTAAAAAATGAAGGCCAGAGGCGAGTAAGAAACAAAGTTTTATTCTGGATACTACACCGTCATGAAAGATAGTTTTGAAAAACCGGCAACGTAGATTTGTAGCCAGACATTAGAAGTTCTACTAGTTACACTATAGAAAATATCCCGTCCAGCGAATGAGATCGGCTTGAATTTGTCGCCCCTTTACATATAAGTACCAAATCTCGTAAGTGAATCTTTAACTAAAGAGAACTCTAATCTTTTGATACTCTTATTATGTGATTTAATCAATCGAATATTGTTTCATTGTCATATGAGCATATAAGAGGAGCCATCTTGCATTATCCGAGTGTTTTTATTACCAACTTTTACTTTCTTTTCCATTCGCCACTATCTTGACAAGAATAAAGCTGACTGATCTCAATTAGTCCTCAGCGTACCGCGTTGATTTTCGCCTGGCAAGCAGCGCGGTCGCAGGCTGAGCCAGGCGCGCTCCGACAACATTGTAATTTCGTATTGAAATTCAGAAAATTATCGTCATCAAAGGGGTTTCGTGATCATATAAGATAGCTAGTAAGTTGTTCTAAATTGTGTACCGCTGATGAAAAAAAAAATTTTTAGGAGAGTATTGTAAAGCTGCTAATCGTGGTTGACGTGTGAATAATCAATGAAGATTAAGAATAATATTAATAAAAAAGTCTACTTAGTGATTGTAAGATGTGTATCGGGTGCGACCCACTACGGTGAGTCCCAGTAATCCCAGACGCGGCTTGGCCATCAAAAATGATGCACTTGGTTCCCAAAGGGTTGTTATAACTCTTTTAGGGCCCTTATCACTTTTTCAGATTTTTGAAGACAAACCATTGAAATGCTCAAGCTATTCAGATGTTGAATTAACCAAGCGGTACTAATTAAATTTATGACTTTAATACAAACATAAAAGATAAGGAAGTCTCTACACCAAATTCTCAAAGATTCCAGAAATAATTGAAATAAGAGATGATATAGAATTTTAGGAATGAAGAAGCATATGAGACAAAAAACTAAAGCGGTCTTGTGCGACTAGACTGTTCACCTACGGTACATCCGTTATAAAGAAATAGATATGTACATTTTACGGAAACAAAAGACAAAACAACTGATTGCACTTCCACCATCAACCATCAAATAGATTCTATAACTGAAACCTAAAAAATTTACAGACTTTACAGAAAGTCAACGTACTACGGTCAACGTACACCCTTCCAACTAAAATATGAAGAAACATCAGTAGTATCTCCACTGTTCCACTCCTTTTCCAACTGACTTCGTAGAGGATTGGGTAGACTCGATAGTGAACATCTCTTCTCATTATAAAGGCAACGTAGTCGATCCGAACAAAGTGTGTACAGACGGGATGGCATTCGTGGACCAGAGAACACTACACGAACCTAAATAAAGATTGCTTCCGAATTATCAAAACCCATAAGAAACCGGAGATCCTTTTAATTTGTTTTTCTTGTTCTGAATATTTAATTAGAAACACTCAACAGCAACCTCTTTCGTGCTGCCGAAGACATCAACAACAGCAAAGAAAGGCTGGTCGGACGGAATTGTGCCAAAATCTGGGCATATATCGAAGCCATTCAATACCACGTGTATCCTATAAAATTGTAGAAATCTCATGCTTTATAATTGCATCTTAAGAAAAGTGGAATATTGGATATGACAAGAGGATGTGGAAAGTTTAAGGTTCCATTATAAAGTTACCGAAGTGTCCCCGTGCTTCTTTCATAGTAGACACCGATCAGTGATCCCTTTTCTGTCGGAAGAGATCTAGCAGATATGGGATTTTGTAATGGGACGATGAATGGGGATATTGAGAAAAGCCACGAATTGGAGTCTAGATTCCTAAAAACACATCATACAAGTGGAGGACAAAACAGTGCATCACAGACAATGTCAAAATAAAAGAAAGTAAGAGGACCTAACAGATGGCCTCGTATCAGGATCAACAGTAGTTAATCCAATTCTCAAATGACCTGACCACCCTCCTTCCACGTCTTCTATTGATATGAAGAAACACTCTCCCTCAAGAAGAGCACGCTCAGAAAAAACGATGCCCTAAAAATATGTTCGAAACAGACAACTAGTTCATGATCGGAATTGTCCTCATCAACAAAAACATTCGTCACATCACAGCATAATCCAACGAAAGTCGTTTTTTCTATTTTGGACGCACCTTTTCAAAACTAACACGTCGAAGTGCTCGTCTCCGGTGCTCCAAGAGCTCAATATTTTCACCATGAAACGGATGGAATAGCACTGGTGAGGCAAGAAATCTATGGGAATCACTTGATGTTGAAGGTTCCATCACCTGTGAAAAGCACTTGTAGAGATTACACATATATTTGAAGGGACGATTATCAGAGTAAAAACGGTTGCGTATATGCGAAACTTCTGAATTTCGATAGCAATCTGTCTCTACGGCAGATCATAATCAAATGAAGTAACCACTAGCATATATAAAACTCATAGCTACATAGCGGAGAGCGTGTGGAACACTGGTATCAGAGGTGTGCGACACAATATGGTCAGTGATTCAGTTGCGCGCCCAAAGCTCATCAAGTCTTCCAACCTTCTCGAGCGAGCGAACTAACATGAAAATTCTCTGGGAGAATAGTAGCACTGAGTTGGCACATCGAAAGACCACCATGAGTTACTGTAAAGGCCAGATATGCAGTCGATCGCTTCGAACAACGCTTGTTGAAGTCAAAAGCATAGCACATCCCTCAAAGATTGATCAACGCAGCGATACGTCAAAACATCTAGAATACTGTCACATTCACAATGCCTTCAGTTCTCCGGTTATCACAAAAAAATTCATGGTTTATTGCCGAGGACCAGTGTATGGGAAGAATGAAGCGTTTGGCCTTGATTAATCCCTGAGGGACACGTCATGAACTGGTGTATATTTTGTCCACACAATGAATTGCCGTGGTTTATCTATGTAACAGATCAGTGCTGCTATCCTCCCAGACAAGCTTGGTACAAAATTGCCGACACGGAAACGATGAAGAATTCAGCGAGGCCCGGACGCTTGGTCTAACCAACGACTGTAGATCTATTATAGTAGGGATGCTTAACCACTGCGTTACACATACCCCTTAACGCAGGCGCCATCCAAATGAGAGGTTTTTGCGAATGAGGTAATCCCAGGTACTGCACACAGCATCTCACAGATTGGTTAGGGGAGAAACGGTGCTTGATTTCATCACGAATTGTAACAGTTACACCCCCGCATAACTGCTACTTTCCTTCCTGATCTACGCTTATCCTATCGCATATCGTCAAATAAGATAGTCAACATTCTCATTCTAGATAAACAAAAAAGTCAGGCATTGAGTCATAGCAGCCGTTAGTTTCTTCGGATGGCGGTTGGCTCGTTTTTCGACTTGCAGATGGCGACCGAACTGTGTTTTGTCAGTCAAGTACAGGCGAACATCTGCGAACACTTGACAGATAGTCACTCCCTACAGTAATTCCATTCGTCTCCAAACGCTACTGGAATTTCGACCGTAGCTTCCACCTCTCTTGGGTTTAGATTATCCTGGTCATAGCGTACTGTAGTTCATGCCGTTGTATATTGCCTATGTATGTAGTCATTGCTGCTTACAATGTTTAGCTCCTCTCATTCACCTAGAGATCTGGGGTTTAGGACATCTTAAACTTGGGCTCACAATTACTGCCTCATCATTAACTGGTAACATTGCGTTACATGTCGTGACTGTTGTTTACTCAATTGCAATTATGTTGTAATTGTTATTTGTTATAGGGTGTTCGTTACGGCGATGAATAAGGTCCGTTGGTCTCAGGATCGACACTGTCCTTCATCCAATGAATGGTAAAAGACCCGCGTGGCATGAATAGTTAACACAATCAAATGACCCTTACGGCACACAACACACCCACTCCAAAAGGCAACAAACCTAACTATTATAGTATAATCACCAATAAAATTAAACCAGTCAAAGTGCTCTCCACTGATAAACTTGTACAGATATAGAGCCACTTGTGACTCACACTTCCAGAATTCTTTGAATATTTGAGGTGAGAATATTCCAAGCAGGAGGCACCATTATAAAACAGTTCCCTTTGTTTGTAATTGAACACTATGCGTTATCGATATTTCCATTGTATCAGAGTTCTACACAGCATCGAACAGCTACCGTCTAGTTCGTGTTTTATCACTTCACTAAAAAAAAAGTTAATAAAATTCTCAGTACGAGATCCTCAGAGCTATCATGATATAAATTCAGTCTAGCGAGTTCGACAGAAAGGAACAAATAGAAGTACCAATAGAGGCATGTTCGAGTTACAAAGTATTTTGGTATCTTCTTTCTCACGACGGTACAGTACATGCAGTCTACTCTACAAAGAGCTATTTCCTAATAACTCAAATGATATTTTTAGAACCTACTTACATGATTAAGATGCTGGTCAGGAAGAATATAAACGACTCTATCAACAAAGAAAACCATGGATTACCTAATGGAGCAATAGCAAAGTCATGAATATTCAAAATAGGCGACAATTAGATTTTGATAAGAATTTTCTGAATGGTAGGTTGTTGATTGTTTGGTATAATTCTCCTATCAGGACCCATTTCTCAACCCCTTGGTGGCAAGGTCTCTTTGTTTTCTTATTCATACTTCTAATGATCATTCGATAGCTTGAATTTTGGCATTTTGACACTGCTTTGTTTTCTAAAAAGTGTTTTGAATGATCCTTTCATTATTATTTGAGCCAACATGTCATGTGGTCTGGTAAGGGCTCTTGTACAGCCCGAGACACGTGTTTCGTCCTTACAGACTCATCAGCCGGGCAGAACCCGTCGTCTGTCGATCTTTTTATAGTCAGTTCTCTCGGGAGCGTTACACTCCTTACAGAGAGTTGTCGACGACGTACGTTTTACACTCTATGTCAAGCGAAATTTTCACCTAATACAGAGTGTTTTCGCACTCGATTGCTAACTGGCTGGTATTTTTATTATATTATACCTTTCCTTCGAGTGCTTTATTTGAATTACGTTATGTTTTGAATGAACCAGCGAAGATAAGATTGCGTTCCACACTTGGCGCGAAGTTTTTGCTCGACTAATATGTGTGAATGGCTGTATGGATGAGATTTTAGAGCTATTCGCAACAAACGCATACGGTCTATGAATGGTCTTTTGAAACTTTAAGCACTTATTTGATAATATAAATTGGATGATTCTGGAGCTAGCTCCTTTTTTCGTAAAGATCAAGCTGGAAGCTCAAAAAAAGTGATGCTTCGCACTTCTAACCTATGGTTGCTAAGAATTATGCTTAGTAGCGAATTTAATTTAGCAATAAATATGAAAATAAAGCCTCAGCTCACAGAACGATAGAACAAAGATTGTTCTACATCAATCATAAGGAAAAACTTTAAATATTCTAGAAACGAAGGAGAAAATTCAAAATAACTAACGAAATTACACGCGATAATGCGCGTAAAGTAGAGGATAAGAAAGGTTAAAGCACTCGGCGTTGAAAATCTCTGGAAGATTCGCCATGCAATCGATTTTCAATTTTTTTAAAGATTTTGTTCACGGTGATTGAACGCACATCTGGCCTTTTACAATGACTCGCGGTGGCCTCTCGCTGTATCGAGTCAGTGCTGTATATCCACCCAGACAAGTCTGAGACCAGTCTCGTACCAAGTTACCAGACTGCAGAGGGATGCATGGCTTGATGAGCCATAAGCGTGAGATCGAACCATCGACCTTGTGGGCGACGCAAAGCCTCCAACCACTGCACCATGTGCGTTTTTTGCGCGCACAGGAAAAAAAACAAGTACAGTATTGGAATAGCCGAGACTTCAGCTACTGAAGGGTTGCTAAAACTCTGGAGAAAAGCAAAAAAAGCGGTGTCCTCAAAGAGTTGAAAAATACGTCACGTTGGAAGAATAAGACCGGTTTTTTCTCATGAAATCCCAAGATAAACATGATAATACATTCTGAATAGTCATCGTATGCAAATACCGACCTCTGTGGTTCAGAGTCTTGCCTATTAAGTCGACAACACTCACCCAGGGCCGCGCCGTGGTCTGGTGGTTGTGATATTCCCCGCGACGCGCGTGGAACCCAGCTCCACCCTCCCCCCAACACCCTCCGGTAGTCAAATACGAACGCCCTATGGAACGCCACAGCCAGGCTATCCTAGAGATCGTAAGGAGATTCGCTCATCCAGTATTCTACATCAGTTACGAAGAAGACGAAAAACAAATTGAATGCTAGAAGTATTGGAATCCGCACAATGAGAAATTGTTATGACGGGTCGTGTAAAAAAAAATAAAATATTCAACCACTAAATCCTATTTACACGATGGTAATGTTAAATACAAAAATTCACTGAAATATATCATTCTTCTATGACGTCCTCGCGTCTACTGTCCGGATCGCAGTGCATTTAGAATTCGATTTTTTCATCGCATTCATCCTCCACAAAGATCTCCGAAAACTTCGTGGGTTGTTTCGTCTGCTGCTTGTGGATTTCGCCTTCTCTATGAAATTGCGGCAATCCAGTTCAGTAATAACGACTATCTACCGCGGTCGACTACAGGCTATCTACTGATTAAAGAATCCGCCACCGGCGCTGAAGAGGAATTTTTTATGATCACCATAGTAACGACCTTGAAACGCCCTTTGGAAACTTAAATTAAGAGTCCAGGGAAGATTAAACTGCACGTCCACTCATAGATGAGCTCAGTATCAACTAGACTTAGATTTATATGAAAAAGAAACTGTCAAGAGGTAAAATAGAGAGTTGATGGCTGGTCGGAGACTGAGAATTAAGCATTGCAAATTTCATAAGCATTCCAGATATTGAAGGAATATAAGTGTAGATGAACAAACAACAATATACGAACATCTGCGGGGAGCCCGAGGGATGCGATATCCATTCGACTTCACCAACCATCGTTGGAAATGATTGAACGCATATTTGGCCTTCAGAATGACTCACAGAGGCCTGCCGATATATCAAGCCAGTGCTGCAATCCTCTGGGACAAATCGAGTTCAAATTCGGTGATCCCGAAGGGATAAAAGCCTGGGTGAGCTTTTGGCGCAGGACTAAACCAATCCATCACCTGTGTGAATGGCTGGGACACTTCCGACCATTGGGTAAACGCGCTCATATCATGTAAATAACACATGGAAAGCACAAGTCAAAATCATATTTGGTTCAGAGCAATGGACAAAAGAAAGTGGATAATGGCTATGGGCACTAAAGAGCTGTTAGCAAATACGCGCTAGCTGCCCACAATCCACGTCGTATCGATTGCAATGGGAATTTAAGTGACGTATAGCCATCGTCATGCTAGCACTCGAAATAAGGGCCTCGGATCAATCCGTCCTTAGGCTGACGGAGACACTGGAACAGTAGCCATATAAAGATTGTTCTTAGCCTTCTATGAGCCGACAAATCTCCAAAGAAAAATTTATTATCTATTCATGCCAATGTCAAATTAACTGGTCTATATAATACACTAAGACAAGTGCCAGAAACACAAGAAGAAACGGATCATTTGCTTCCATAGCATCTCAGAACAGACTTTCCATCAATCCATCCATAACTAATCATTAATACATAAGAGAATTGAGTGGTGAGCAAATAAACCACAGACGAGGGTTAAGCCCGAGTTTTCACCCATACCGGAAGGCGCGTACTACCACTATACCACCGAGGTCACTGCTTACCCACCACTCTCTTTATAATCTCTCTATCAAGCCATCAGCCATCACGCATTAACAGGTTTGGTCGTGTAAGCAACATCGCTCTATAAACCCATTAAACTGACAGCCATTGTACTTATTTTAATCCGATACTTCTTAACTTTTCATTGCTATTTCGCAGTGTAACGACGTTTCAACGGGTTCAACTGCCATCTGGTTTGAGTTTTTGCTTACAACTCAATTCTCTTAAATATATTAACATCATAATACTGAGAAAAGCATTCAAAATATAAATGTTCCTGGACTAGCCAATTATATTTTCTTATGACTGCGCTAACTCGATGTTAACAAAAGAACCTTGATGATTTCTGATCTGAAAAAAGCTTCGTTTTAGTACTTTCAGAGCATTGCTACGCTTTGAGCTAGCTGATGAGTTACTGGGTATAGCAGGGTGGATTGTCCGGTGAAAAACAAAACATAACTAGAGGGCAATCTGTGTCGTTAACAATCGCGTTTACATCGCCGAGTGAGAATCTTCATTCGAGCGAGTGCTCCATCGAAGGTGATTCGACTCGAACGACGAAGACGAAGATCTACGAGTGTGGACAATCGACTCGAATCATCAACTCTGAAGAAAACGGAGACGTCGAAACATCACTCGAATAATCCATATATCAACGTCGTGGAAAGCGCAAATTATAAAAGAAACTATTGCAGACTAAAAACTGTCGCAATGGGCGGTGTGATTTTCATACAACTGTGGAAAATCATCGAATCGAATCATCGACTTTGAAGAACACGAAGACGAAGACGAAGACGTCGAAACGTTAGCCGAATAGAAATTCGGTACTTTTCTCCGTTTGGTAGCACAGATTTCCAAGTCTACCCCTTACGCTGGGCAAAAAGTCTTCATAAAGTGTCAGTGATCATTCGAAAGCTTAGATGTCAAGCTAGTGCTGTACTTGGCCGGTCTTTTGAAAAGGCCTTTTTATAATGCTTAAAAATCCAGGATATATTTATGTTTTACCCGCGCATTTCTCGTAGTACGGAGCTCATTCTTTGAACTATTGGTAATCATTCGACAGCGGTAAAATTTTCCCATTCCAACACTGCGCTTATATTTGAAGAAACCGTTTCTCTGCTACACAGAAGGAAAATAAGATTGATTCACGTGCGCGAGCAAGAGTTCTTTGAAGAGTTCACGGGCTGTAAGATAGGAGGGCTGAGGAGCACAGTGAGGGACCGGTGCGAACATAGATTGATGGCGCCTAAGTGAGGTATATCTGATTAGGAATTCCTTCTCCACCTTAGAAGAACTCCAGATCAAACGTCTGACTTGATACTAGAAGATCTTCCTACACGTTTATGTGCTTTTCGTGTTTCCAGCAAAGTAACGCTTGAATTGCACGACCGATGTGAAACATAATTCTATTTTAATTTTCGGTGTTATACAATAGTCTATTAGGAAACCGGCCAATACAACGCTAGTTTGAGATATCAGATTTCGAATGATTACTAACTTTATTTATGAAGACTTCTTGTCTAGCGTAGGGGATAGGCTTGAAAATGTGTGGTGTTAAACAGAAAAGAATCAAAACCTCATATCAGCTCCGTGGCATTAACTGATTCACAAAAGCGACTGATATAGATCCTTAACGATTTTCTCTTTGAGAGCTACGAACGTGAACTATTATTAATTTGTTTTGAGTTAGAATGGTGTCAAAATTCTGCTACAACAGCATCAATAGCAGCCTTGAAAAATGTAACAAAAATTATGAAGCAAAAAGTGATTAGCTGTACAACAGCACGTACACTGACGTGGCATAACTCTGGCAATGTTAGGGTTGAATAACAGATTCTTTACAGCAATTTGGACTTATTCTTGAGCCATCAAGTCGTAAAATCCAGCAATTTAACACATCCGCGACAACAATGATCCACGACGAATCTGGGTCACCATTCAAATCGTCCAGATGTCTATATGCACAGAAATCAGTGCTCATTTTGCAATCAGCAACCAGCAAAGAGGCAGCAAAATGGTTTCTTACGAGCATTGTTCTACTGTATGTATACTGTGTCTAATTTTAGTGTGAAGAAATAATTACATTATATTGCAAATTTCTATGTTTTAGAAAAGTTTCTTCGTTGGTTAAGCCTTACCTTATTGCAGGCTCAATAAATAAAGTAACTGTGATTGATTGGTAAAACCGAAGTTAAGGGAAATTCGGTTGATAATATTCTTTATGATTTGCACAACCTATCATCACATTTGCGGATCCCAATGCGACTTCTTGCATTCGATTCGTTTTCTCGAATATCTTCAAATGAGTTGCTGCGGTTGCTATTTGAAAAAGTCGTCTTCTTCCATGAATGTCGTAGAATGGCTGGTACTCAAGCGATTCTTCTTGCAATCTCGGATGTAGCCGCTAGGAACGTTGAGTGGTAGAAAGAGTGTTGAGACGAAGATTAAATGAGCGTCTACTCATCATGTTGCTTCCTGGATGCACCACATCAGTAATCATTATGTTACATCGCTCCCAGCGAAAGTATTTGAATTCTAAGTCGGATGGAAATACTTCTGTCAAAATAGTACAACATTTGAGATGATTTCTCTGAAAAGATCTTCACTTAAATACCATAAATGATAAAATCCACAAATAGAAGAGCCCATGAAAGACCCGACGACAACGTTATAGCGCAAAATTTTTACAATCTTATTAATGCATTGGATATAAGATTACTGCTGACACTTGATAGAAGAGCACTTTCCGTTCTCCGTATCCCGTTTCGACCCCTCAGAAAAAGCGCAATTTTTAAGCTTTTCTGAGGTTTTGGTAATCTTTCGACAGCTAAAATTTAAAAAAACTTGAATGCTCTATTTTATTTGAAATGGCTCCACTGTTATTGCTGAAACAGCAAAAATAAAATTTTGTTTCTCATTTGAACATTGCCCACTGATCGAAGCTACTTCCCTGGAATTTCAATGAGTAATCGATAGATCAAATCTCAGGGATTCCAATGAGATGTTTGGCTCATAAAACGAATTTCATAGTGCGCTGTAACAGCCAAAGCAAGATTGGGTTTCGCAACTTTAGATCATTTTCGTCATCCGCACTTTTTTCACTCTTTGCGAAAAAAGCGCCTTCCGATTCTCTCAAGTTTCAACAACTGTCTAACAGCTCAGACCTCAAAGAATTCAATGGTATATATCATTTCGATATGGCTCTGTAATTACGCTGTATCAGTAAAGATAAAATTATGTCCCTCACTCAGATATTTCTCGCTAGACAAAGCTTTTAGTTTGATTTTTTTATCAACCATTCTATAGCTTAAATCTCGTCGATTTCAATACTGCGCTTGACTTTTGAAAAGGAATTTTTAGTGCGTTGTAGCAGCCATAAGAATGTTGAGTTTCGCGTAGCACAACAACGACACCAAACCATCATCTTTGACGGTATGTGGATAGGGACTTCGCAACAAGTCCGCCAAGCCAGCGTGACTTATCAGTGCCAAATTTGCGAACAACTTACTTTTGCCTGTTGCAGCGCACAAAAAGTCCCTTTCAAAAACCAAATACATCACTGGATCAACGAGATTTTATCTATAGATAATCTTAAAAGTCTGAAGAAGTAGCTTCGTTCAGCGACAAATGGTTTAGTGAGAAACACAACGGTTCTTTCTGATTAGGAGAGGACAAATGAAAAATCGATCTTATTCCCTGGAGAAGAATTTTTCACAACAGTGTTAGCAACCATTAGAAAGATGAGACTTGAGGCTACAGCCCCATGTCGCCGGATTTCTCAAAGCACCCTTTTATGACGTTGTGATCTCCACACAAAACTAGCGCATATTTCTCGTCGGACAAAGATCTTTCTTTGCAGCAGGTAAAATGATTTGAATTCGATGTATAAGAACGGACGATCTAAAGACAGTTCTCGTCGTAGTGGAAGTGGAGGTCTCATGACTGCTGACAAAATACTCTCTACGCGTTTACAGAACCGTTCATTGGCCGCCACAGGTCGCATAGAAGAGAAGCGGTCTTTTCAGGATATAAGCACAGTGTTGGAGTCAAATTCGATTATACTATCGAATGATTACTAACAGTCCAAAGAAAAAGCTCTGTTAGGTGAGAAATATGCGTGTCTGAAGCCAAGAAATCTCCTCCTGTGACAAGATCGGAAGAAGTTCTTTCTCTTTTTTGGAAAACTGGCGGCGTGGGGCTGTAGCCTCAAACCTCAACTTTCGAATGTTTATTAACACTCCTATGAAAAGTTCCTCTGCAGCGAATGAAATCGGTTTTTCAGTTGCCCTCTCCTAATCAGAAAAAACCACACAATTCCACTTTGGTGTTATAGCGCCATAACAAAGCCATTTTGAAAATGAAGTACATCATTCAAATTCTTTCAATTTTCCAAGGAGTCAAAAAAGAGTGCGCATAACGGAAAAGTACCAATAAGAGTTCTATTCATACTGGAACAGTTTCAGATTACTTAATAACGTTCTTTACCAGAACACAAGCAGTAATTTTACAGCTAAGAGTCTGTGCATCACTCAATGCTCATGTGTATATTTAAAACATTGTATCACTGCTAAAAAGCAATTAGAATGAAGAAAATATCTAGTGATTGTGCTCAGTGATTAACAGCTCAAAACATTCAAATAACCATCTCGTGTTCGTGTGTACATTCACCTAACATTCTGATTTAGTTGATAATAAAGTATCAATCAATAATATACTACCGAAATTGGTGTAGAATATTAATTAATCATGCAGTGTTAGAAGCGAGATGATTAGCAGTGCGCTGGTTCAATCCCTTCCCCAATACTCTCCTGTAATTAACGAATGCCTTTGGGAACGCCTAGCCGAGTCATCTCCAATATTACAAGGAGAATCGTCTTGGGCCAGCATTTTACGCCTTTCAAAGAGAAGCCAAATCCTCAAGTGGCGATCGAAGGAAAACGTTCAATAATTGAAGACCCTTGTAGAGGATGCATGAATGCAAAAAAAAAGAGCTAAGATCCGTAGAATAGATCGTGATGACGAGTGGTGTAAAATAAATAAAATAACACACCCAAGATTTCTTATGTTCTTATTGCTCTTTCGCAGGGCTATAATGCTATAAATGTACCTATGACAACTGAGTGATGAGCAAAAATCCGATCTCGGGCGGAAGTTGAACCCGCGTTTCACCCATGCCGCGGGCGCCTGCTACCACTACACCACCTGGGCCATCGTTTTCCCACAACTCATTCTTCAACATTTCTTTATCAAAGCTACAGATATCCACAAATACTCAGCGCTCAATTCACTTAAGCACATTTGCAAGATAATAATATTGCGAAAAAGTAATAAAAACATTAGAAATACTAGAATTACATAAGTGCAAAAGCCATCAGCTTAACAAGGTTTATAGAGCGATGTTGCTTACCCAACCAAACCTGTTAAAGGTTGGTGGCCGACAGCTAAGATAGAGACATCTTGAAGAAAGGGTATTGGCTAAGCGGTGGCCTTGGTGTAGTGGCAGCATGCGTCTCCGGTCTGGGTGAAACGCGGGTTCAACTCCCGTCTGGGGTCGAATTTTTGCTCACACTCAATTCACTCAGAGTAGTAGAACAAAACAAGTCGCCATTGGTGTTTGGGAGCGATGAATCGGCAGAAGTACACGAAGAAAGGACATCGAGCCACGAGTATGTCTCGTGATCTTCGTGTCTACACTAGCGGAGGGCGCCGGTTTAACTGATGATCTCTCTTCTTGCCATCAACTTAGAAGCAAATAACGCTGATGTACGTTTATAACCTAGCCTGAAGTCACGGTATTAGTCATTGATTAAGATTATATTCGCATAGATTTGTCATTAATTTTTTTCTGTTTTACTTCCTCATTGATTCCATGTTGCATATGATATCTTATGATTTAAATGACCTTAGCGGCCAGCCGCAACCTTTTTTCGCTAGAAAAAGCTTTGCTCTTCGACTTTTAGTGATTATTAAGAGCTTGAATCTCGGCTATTTCAGCACTGTGATTGGTTTCTAAACCCTTCAGCAATGGCAATTAATCGGGAGCACATCCCAACTCGCAAGAGGTGCGCGATTTTCGTTATTCAATTGGAGTTTTTCCTCTATTTGAAAAGTAAAACCTTAGGTTTATTGCGTTACTTTGATATTCCATGATTGTCTCTGCATGATCATATGTTTTTCGTGCATAAATAACTTTTCTGTATGATGAGAACTTTGAGTGCGAAACGTAATCTGCTTTTCGCTGTTACAGCGTTCTATGGTAACCTTTCGAAAAACCAATTAGACTTTTGAATTTTACGAGATTTGGGTTATCTAATGACTAATAAAAGTTTAGCGAAGAGCCATATACAAGTTCCAGCCGAGCAGATAAAGCAATCAAGTAAGAAATACAGTTTTATTCCCGCTGCTATCACTTGTATCACCTGTGGTCCCGTTGATCGTCGAGTGACTCGAGCGGGTACCAGCAACACTTCCATTCTTCCCTATCGCGTGCAAGAGTAGCCCAGTAGGTCCTTCTCGCTCTAGGGATTCGCTGGGCATCATACCTTTCTTCTATAGCTTTCGTGAAGAAATCGGACCGACGGGTCGGTGGTTTTCCTGTAGAGCGCTTGATGTCCCGAGGAATCCAGTCGGTAACGGCTCTCGTTCATGGGTTGTCGTTGAAGCGCATCACGTGTCCGCCCTCCTTATTTTCGATATCTTGGCGAGTAGAACGGCATCTCTGATCTTCGATCGAGGACGTAGGTCACAACTTCGGATCCTTTCTCCATTTGCGAGATACGGGATACTCCAGCATCGACCTTTCGACTGCGCGTTCATTGACGCCAAGTGATCTTTCACCCTGCTTACGTAGCGACCAAGATTTCTGCTGCATACATTAGGGCAGGGATAATCGTCGAGTCAAAAAGGTGGGCACCGAGTTGGATGTCGAGTCAAAAAGGTAGGCACGGTGTCGGGAACATCCGCCATCCCGCTGCTATAATGTAATAAAAAGGCTTCTTGTATCAAATAAGTCTCTGAAATTTCAGAAAATTCAAGCTTTCGAATAATTACCAAGTGTTTAAGAGAGGTCTTTTTGATCAGTCCTCTTCATGTGCTGTAGCAGCGAAAGTAAGATTACGTTTCACATTCGGTTTGCTTTTCTCGCTCTATTAGAGTCTGTAACAGCTTTTACAAACAATTATAACCCATTCGATAGCATAAATCTTGTTAATTGCGAGAATTAATGGAAGTAGAAAAGGTCTCCTAAGGTCGCTATAAAAGCGAAGAGAAGATTACTTTTCACCCTGAGTTTTCGCACAAGAGAGGTTTATATACATCAAAAACGTGTGCTCATTTAAAAGAAATCGTGGCGTATCAGAATATCAAAAGAAATCCAAGAATTAACCCTACACGAAAAAGAATTTTCTGTATAAATAGAGAAAATTGCGTTCTTTCGAGCCGCGCTGCAAGCAGTGATAACAACTGTTAGCTCAAAAAGGCGCGATTTTTGCTATTATTCAAAAATCATATAATACATTTAACAGACCACTAACATGCCTGGCTCAAAAATTATCATCAGGCATATTGAAGGAGCTGTAGTTATAAGAAAACACTTAAAACGAAAGATATGTCATATTGAATATACTAGACAAGAGCAATCGAGTGTACAACACTGTCTGTTCAGTGATAATTTCACTGGACTTACAGTGTAAAGTGTTCGTCGTCGCTAACAGTTAGTGTGGGGACTGGAGCACCTACACAGAATTGGCAAAAGACGAAAGGGTAATTGCGCAAGATCGAAAACATGTGTATCGGGCCCTATAATTCAGCCCTCCTTAGTAGACCACTGACATGCGTGGCTCAAAAATAATTATCAGGCATATTCAAAAATCGCTTCTCTGTTCCAAAAAAAAATTTCGAGACTTCACGTGATTATAAAAGAGACTTTTCACTTTTGTTTTATGAATAAGAGCCTTTGTTCTCATTTTATATTAAAATAAAGTCGCTATGAAGTTCAAGTAACGGGCTGACTACTTCGAATGCATGACGTGAGCCTTTCTTCGCTTTTACAGCGCTCTATGAAAACCTCTCCAAAGCAGTGACGTAGTTTCAAAACTATCAGTTTTATGCTTTGAAAGGGTCATTTGGAAATTTGTTGAAGAACCACGCACAGATCCAAGCAGAGAGAAAATGCGCGCCGAGTATGAAGCGCAATTCTCTAATCGATATGGCAGCAGGTGCACTAAGAATGAATTTTCGGAAAGCAAATCTACTGTTAGAATCACTGTCTCAAGTTATCGATGACTAACAAACCCTGGTGAAAGAGTTCTGTTCGGCGAAAAAGCCGAGTAAACACGTTTGCAAAACACAACAAACACTCTGTAGGCTAAAACGTGATCGTGATAGAATCTCCGTAGATACAACGCACCGAGGAAGCCTGCCATTTCTTTAGCTTTCGAACGACCACTAAAAGCCTAGTAAAAAATCTGTGCCGACGAGAGAATCACGAAAAGGCAAGTGTAGCATTCTTAGTATACTTGATCCGCAAAGGGTTAGCCCCTAAGGGGCAACGAGATTAACCCCTAAGTAGGCAGAAAAACACCAAAAACCTAAGGGTTTGCTTCAAAAATGGAAAAAAACCCTATTTGAAACGTAAATCGCGCGTCTATGGCGAGATGGGCATTGCGATCGAGCAAACGTCGTCCCTAAGGGATTAATGAGGCGATTGAATTCTCAACACATGTATCAGATTGATACCTATAGAGAACAACACTCTTGAAAATGCTAAATATTGGTAATTGACTTATAATAGAGATGGGGCGCCGTGGCCGAGTGGTTGCGATACTCGTTGCGGTGTGCGTGGGGCCGAACCTCACCTCCCAACACGTCCCGGCGGTGAACAGCGAACGCCAGAGCCTGGCTATCCTCGAGATTGCATGGAGACATGCTCGACAAGTATTCTACGTGATTCAAGAATAAGGTGTACGAAAGGAATCGAATGCCAAAGGTACTGGGATCCTCACGATAGAATCTGTGATGAAGAATCGTGTAAATAAATAAAATAAGTAATGGGCCTCGTCTACCTCATGATAAGGGCCTCATAAGGGCCTACCATGTTCGAAAAAGACCATCATTATGAGAGGAAGGTAAGCTGAGGCTCCCACTATCAGTGAAGATGGACCGTCCAATCAACCAAGTAAGTAAAAATATCTTGAGCAATAATGATTACGATAATAGTCGGCTGGGTGGCGCAGTGGCTAGTAGTGCCTTGTATCAGTAAGTAAGGTGATAAGGAAGGGCTGGTTCAATATCTCCTTACTCCGTACTCTCTTGCAATCATACAATAAACACCTTGGAGGTCGCCTTATCTCGGCTACCCCCCGGGATTGGAAGGAGATTGATCTCGACCGGGATTCTTCGATTCCATAAGGACGACGAAGTCGTCAAGCAATACGCCCGAAGCTCACATGAAATGCTCGAAGAACTTCGTGGAGCACGGAGTGCTGGGAATCGACTCGAATGCGATGACGGGTCGCGTAAATAAGTAAGTCAAAAAATGGACAGATAAACAAACAAACAAACAAGCAAACAAGTAAACAAATAAATAAAGAAGCGACTAAGTGGGTAAGCAGACGATCGATTAAAAATTCAGTTCGAAGACTTTCATCTATAGAGCCAATGACTCAAGAACAACGGCATTGTCGGTCCTGGAAAGAATTGACAGGCACGATTGAATAGAACGACATCGAGAAATACCGTAATCCTCCTCTCTACAGTACCCACAATGTACGAATTGGAGAATACGGCAATTCTGATCTCCATCGGTCCGAGTCGGTCGTCACATTTCAATCACAGGCGACGACCACTTTCGTTGTGCGACTCTACGAGTAGGTATTTCGTTGTGGGGCCACCCAGGCCGAAAATGCGCTGACTCCTTTAATTCCTCTCAAATTAGTTGTAATTATTTTATATCGATGTTTTGTTGTCGTGGGGTTGTCCCTTTCCGGTGATCGTGGGTCAACAAACCATCAGCTAGTGATCGCTGTGATCTGACACCCCCTATAGCCCGTTTAATTCCACCTCTTCAAGTCCGCGGGGGTCGCTTTCGGCTGGGCGAATCCGTGATCCCATTGGGAAGGGTGAGGTGCGATTCTAGTCTTAAACCCATTAATTCCATCGTGTTTATTTTTCTTATGCGCAAAAATAAGGCTCCTATTATTTATAGAGGTATTGATCCTTCTAGTCGTCCTATAGACGCCATTCTAGACCATCTAGAAGTGTCACGAATCGTTCATCTAGCTCCCTAAAGGGAACCGGTCGCAGTAAAGTGACTTTAGGGAGCCTGTATTTAGGATTAACCCCTAAAACTATACTTTTAACCCCAGAATCCGCTATTTAACGCCTTCTAAGAGATATTTTAGTTGAGATACAGTCTGAAACATCCAATTTTTCTCATAGAATCTGAAACGACAGTTTGATTTTAGATGGGTTAATATTGATCGAAGGGTTTATTGTCTAAAATAGAGGATTACGTGTTTCTCTAGAGCAGCGTCTCAATTGTTAAAATGCGGGATTCTGGAAATGGTGGAAGGGGTGAGGGGGGGGGGGAGGGTAGACGTGACCCTTCCAGGTCTTTCTCTTGGCGGTTCTCGAGCCTAGTATTTTTTCATATAAAACCAAGTTCTTCCCAAATACTTAAGAAATTTGATGTCATTTTAGTGACCCTTGGGTCATTCTTAGCAGGCATACATGTGAGATAGACGATCTAATCAAGCTTAAAGACTCGAAATATTCTGTCAAGATCTTATTAGAACCGAATTTCTTCATTTTTTTTCTTTCAAAGTCTTAATCTATCGTGTATCGGTTCAGACAGCTCATTTCAAGTGAATATTTTGTTCGTTCGAAATCTCTAGGCGTTCTTCTATTTATGAAGAATTTCGGCTTTTATAAGAGCAATCAGAATTCATTCTATGTGACCACCACTTTCGGTGTTATGACGTTACAATATACCCAATAATGTAAAGTGGTGTGCAAAAACGTTTGCGTCAACTGGGAATCGAACTCACCATATCACTCTATCCGGGAGCGCGTGCTTAAGGAAGCATCGCGTCTGTAATGCAACGGTTCAGCACGCGCTTCCGCATAGAGTGATATGGTGAGTTCGATTCCCAGTTGACGCAAAAGTTTTTGTACACCACTCTACACTGTTGAGTATTTTATGAGAGCATCGCGTTCATGAGTCTGTTAAGTTATCATATTTTTCGTTTTGAGTGTTTTCTTAAGACCACAGCTCAAATTCAATATGCCTTGCCATCATTTTTGAGCCACGCATGTCAGTGGTCTGTCAATGAGGGCTGACTTATAGAGCCCGATACACGTGTTTCGATTTTGCGATCTCGTCAGTCGGGCAGTTACCCTTTCTCGTCTTTTGCCATTCCTGTGTGGGTGCTCCAGTCCCCACACTAAGAATTAGCGACGACGAACGTTTTACACTCTATGTCCAGTGAAAAACTCACCAAACTCAGAGTGTTGTACACTCGATTGCTCGTGGCTAGTATAATCAATATAAATATATCAATATATAATTTAATATATCATATCTTTCGTTTCGAGTGTTTTCTTAAGACCACAGCTCAAATTTCAAAATCTCTATTACCAGGCATATTGAAATTCGAGCAGTGGTCTTAAGAAAACACTCGAAACGAAAGATGTGATATATTGAATATACTAGCCACGAGCAATCGAGTGTATAAAACTCTATGTTCGGTGATAATTTCACTGGACATAGAGTGTAAAACGTTCGTTGTCGCTAACTCTTAGTGTGGGGACTGGAGTACCCACAGAGATTAGCAGAAGACGAGAAAGGGTAACTGCTCGACTGACGAGATCGCAAGATCGAAACACGTGTATCGGGCTCTATAAGTCAGCCCTCTTTGATAGACCACTGACATGCGTGGCTCAAGTAATGATTACCCGTCTTCTAAGTTTTGACGGTTAATAGAATGTATTGTAATTTTGAACAGATAAATTTCAGGTCAAGTCAAAATGGTTCAATCTGAAGCCCTTCATAGAGTGGGCTCTATTGTCGCAGTCGGGATAAAACGAGCTATGGTAAAGAATGGAACGAGCATTTTCTCCTATGTGCCATTCGTGCATGAGTAGCCAGCGAATTTGTTCCACGACAGCTCCATCTTGAAGCACGTATAGGCAAGTTGTATAACAAAAACTTTGCAAGCAAACACGCAACTGCACGAACTGAAATCATGCAATTTCGTGGCAAAAAAAAAACTCATCAAGAACCAGAACTGCACGAACTTTTTATCACAGTCTAGTACTTATATTTCGTGCGTGTCAAGAACACGTTGGTCCTTTTTGAAAGTGTAATTTGTCACATATATCTAAGAGAATTGAGTGGTGAACAAAACACGACCTAACAAGGGGGGTCGAACCCGCGTTTCATCCATACAGAGGACGCGTACTACCACTACTACACCACCGAGGCGACATTTGCGTCACCACTCATCTTCAACATCTCTATCCTAGCTGTCAGTCGCACCAACCCTTAACGGGTTTGGTCCAGTATGCGATTTCGCGTCATAAATCCAGTTGAGCTGACAGACATTGTGATAAGTAACAATCCCAAATTCTAATGTTTTTACTACCTTTTTTCGCACTACTATGTTTCATTAAATTCCTAAGAAAATGGGAAGTGTAATTCTTTCGAGTTAGTTTGTTCGACGCTCGTTGAGAGTCGCTTCAAAATGAATTTATAATATGCCTGATAATCATTATTTGAGCCACGCATATCAGTGGTCTGTCAAACAGGGTTGACTTATAAAGCCCGATACACGTGTTTCGATCTTGTGATCTCGTCAGTCGGGCAGTTACCCTTTCTCGTCTTCTGCCAATCCTGTGTGGGTGCTCCAGTCCCCACACTTATTTGCAAGCAAGCCTTTTAATTCTTTCCATTCTTCTTTTTTACTAGATCTTTCTCTATCTACATTCCGTATAATTCAGTAGCTGATTTTGACGAAACTATAGAGGATTCGTTGAGTGGTGGACTACCGATGAAAGCTGAGAAATTGTGAAATATCGAAGGTGGTGATATTTACAAGCTTGCGCTGGAAGAAGAATTAGTGGACTGCTTACTTATAATGAGAATTGTGAAAAGGTGAGGTCTCTTTATTAAGCAGAAATTCTTATTCATTCAATTGCTTTCAGCGGTGGTGTGATGCTACAATTATATCCGATAATGTTAAGTTTGATATGCAAACTTTGAACCATAGACGGAACTGAAGCTGCATTTCACTCTTTCACGGAATTCGTGTTCACCAATTGCGCTAGCAAGGCTCCTTTTCAGCATGCTTCTCGGAAAGACAGAATAGAAATGCGGGTTCGATCCCCCGTCTGAGGTCCAACGATTTGCTTATCGATCTCGTTATTTTTTCTTGACAGCGTCGTAAGATTGCCCTCGTACAAAACGTCATCATGTCTTTCTATGGTTGAGCTGACAAAAGAGATTTTCTTTATAGGGGAATAAAGAACAAGCCATACTTTGCATGGAATGTTTTCATATTGGTTTTCAAACAGCCTATCAAACAGAGGTTTTTTAATATAATTTTGAGTAAGGCGAGAAGACGGTGACTCTAGACATAAGAAGGAAAATCACGTGTCACTATCTCTGTTACCCTCTTAGGGCCTTTTTCTACATCAGTGATAGGGTCTAACGAAGTTTCGGTGGGTCTGGAGAGTCATGCTGTCAGGGTCACAATACATACATAGTGCTCTGCTGACTCTCTTGCTCGTACATTTCCACAGTTTCTATTTCTCGAGTTCGATTGTTAACCTTTGCTCAGAATGCCTTGTGTTGACTAGGACTAGGAATCTAATGTACCAAGCATTTGATTTCATATGATTATACTACCTGTCTTTGCACTTCGGATTGGGCTAGGAGCTCTCTTTCGTACGTTTTCTCATCATTAAGCTGATACGAGCTTTGCAGGAGCTCTTTATTTCTACTACTTTTTTGGTATTGTCATGCATTTGACTGTATATCTAGAATATTGAGTGATATTATTCGAAAACTCTCTGCTTCAGGCGGGAGTTGATCCAGCGTCTCACCCTCATCGGAATTGTGTAGCAGCTACTACTACGTCATCGAAGTCCTTGCGGTGCTATCGCTTTTCCTGCGGTTTTAAGGCATCAAGCTGCCAGCAGCCAATCGTCAACGGTTTAGTTTGGTAAGCATATATCAGTATTAAGCTCAGACAAGGTGAAAACTGCGGGATATGTATGATTTGCATGAAATCTTCAATCAACGGGTTTTCTAATACAAAGTCATCAGAATTTCGTTCGACTAACGATTCGGCACCATCGTCTTTCTCAGGGCCGGAATCATTCGAGTACATTGCCTATAGCCATTTATTCCTGCGATATGGGTAGTCGTAATTTTCAAGTCGATTCAAGTGAAATGGACCATTGTTCCGACAAGTAACCTCGTGCGGGCGGCAGTGATGGTTCATATTGAACAGATCTTGACTAGTTATCCATTACAGTATGTTTTCATGAAGACATCCATCCTCAACTAGTAGGTACTGCATCATTTGATCTATATCCACCGTCACATCTGCTGTGGGTACTTCAACACTTCTTGAATTTGAGTCGTTTCCTCACATTGATCTCCTCGAAAGTCTTCTAATACTGCGTATTGCTCAACTGCTACTTGAAGGTTTCCTTGTTAGTGAATGCCGTGTACTACCAAGTAGAGAATCATTTTACAACGTTGAAGATAGCCGAACTAGACTGTTCCTCCGTGATTTCGAAGGAGCGTTGGGAAAGGTCGAACCAGCACTTTATTTCATGGTGACATGCATCTTAATCAGTCCGCTATCCCTTTATATAAACCACCATGAATGAGGTGTTTGAGTCTGAATCTGTAATGGTTGCAGCTTGAGTAGTTTGAGGAATTACTGTGAAATTTTCTGACTTGATATGTGGAGTGCTGAATTCACAAGATGTTTCTTGAGCTTTAGCAGATATTAAAGTTGTCTTGTTCCGTGGCTGAACATCAAAACGGCGTCATTTATCAACTTTATATTTGACTGTATTTTGAGAACCTTACTCAAAACAATACATAATCTCAAAACCGACTATCTATTAATAAATAATAATCTACATAGTCTGAAAACATATTACTCCTTTCATGAGGTTTGTTATGGCACGTATAGAGTCCTACACATCTTTTCGAACTTTCAGCTTCATCAGTAGCAAGGTGCTTTTCGGTTCATTCAGTTCCTAACAAGAGATTTTACTCCCTACATGTAAAGGAATCGAAGCCGAATTATTTACACTTGCAGAGACACTGAACGTCGCTTGATCTTTTCACTTTGCGACAGAAGTAAGTAATTCGGTGTAGATTCCTTGTCATGTAGGAGGCTTATAACCTTGCAATGAAGTGATTGGACCGAAGGACATCGTGCTTCTAATGAGGCTGAAAGGCGGAAACACGTGTCTAGCGTTTTATGAGCGCCAGACATACCTCATAAAAGGCTTAGAGTACGTTATCAGATTACATAAAGCTAAAAAAGGATAAAGCTCTCGGCGTTAATCAATCCCTGAGGGATGCGCCATGCATTCTACTTCAATTTTTAACTTCGTTTGAGGTGATTGAATGCATATCTGGCCTTTACAATGACTCGCGGTGGCCTCCCGCTGAACCGAGTCAGTGCTGCTTATCCTCCCAGACAAGTCATCAGATTACATAGTGCTATGCATCTTGAGCCATCATGGGCGCTATTTTCGCCGTCAAGTGTCTGAAATGTTGTCTAGCTAGTTTGGATTTAGAGAAATCAAATACGCATTGATGTTGGGTAATGTGCAAAACTTTGATGGGGCGGGACTGGAACCCGCATTTCACACTTTCCGTGGTGCATACTTGACCAATTGCTGTACTGACGTCTGTTTTTTGTTGATCTTATATATATATAATATATATATATATATATATATATATATATATATATATTCAAAATCTGAATATCTGTCAGCGCAACTTGGTTCATTGTCGATATCGACTATTAGGCCAAACCGCTGACGGTTGGTTACTGACAAAATGATGTATTGTAGCGTAGAAAGAGTGGTAGCAAAACAGGCGCCTGTAAGTGCAATTGGGATAAGCACACGCCCCCGGAAAGAGTGAAATGCGGGTCGTCTCCCACCTGACGTCAAAGTTTTGCTCATCAGTAGGCATTAAACAACGGCTAAAAGTGATTAAATAAAAAGAATTATGTTCGGTCAGAAATCAGATAGTTAAGGTAGCACTAATGAAGTCAAACGACTTGGTTTTTAGACCGATGAGTGCGACAAGTTCGTTGCCTTAGTTTTGTTTACGATGACGCTAACTGTAGCGCTTATCTATTCATTATCATGCGTCCTAACAGAGCCATTCATGTTTCAGTCGTGTTTCATCGAAAGCCTCTCTTATCTCCACCAATATTTTTCTCTGTAGGGAATTTTTTTACTATGGAGTTAGCGTAAATCATGAGTATTTGTTAAATCAATTTTTACTGGTTTTTTTTCAGTTTTGTCGCTGACATCTTTTCTTGATGGTGTTGATAGGAATCACTATGAAGAAGATGAATCCGCCTCGTTCTGGTTTGATGAGTGAAAATGGGCTTGAGTTTTTCTTCTCATTCTTATAGCCATACTATGTGTCTTCTCATAATAAGGGTCATTGTGCTCATTTTGGCATTGTTTCTCGCT
This sequence comes from Parelaphostrongylus tenuis, assembly GCA_019055375.1. Classification (NCBI taxonomy): domain Eukaryota; kingdom Metazoa; phylum Nematoda; class Chromadorea; order Rhabditida; family Metastrongylidae; genus Parelaphostrongylus; species Parelaphostrongylus tenuis. The sequence goes on along the minus strand of JAHQIW010007067.1, from coordinate 46,896 downwards.
TGATTTGCCTTTGTTATACGAGTGATCCCATTGTTTCTTGTTCAGTGGAGCTTGAAAACTCTTTTGAAGACCTTTTTTTTCTCGTAAAAAAGTGAAATTAGTACAAATCAGTGAGTTGATCATTAATGGTATAAATCATTCGTTTATCCAGTTTGTACTTCTGAAAGGCGGTGTACATTCCGTGCCATAACGCTACTTCTATAGCTAGTTTGTTATCTATCAATCTCAAATGACGTTTTTTATATACCTTAAGTAAATGTTGTAGTTTTGAACATGTCGTTTTAGATGCCTAATAGTCGTCGCAAGAAAAGTAATGGTTCAAGCACTCGTAAGGATTCGTCTTCGAAAAAAGGATTTGCGACGATGGCAGCTGTTAATAGCATTGAAAGAGATGCAGTAGATCAAGTAACATTGATGAATGGCACCGCTAATGATAAATCAGAGGCCGTGGTGGACGGTTGTACTGTGCATAATCCAATACTCAATGGAAATATGGTGAGTTGGTTTAGATTGTTATATCAATCACGATATACAAAGCATTTGTAAATCAAGAAAGCTGACTTTCTTTCGAACTCTAAATATTTGTTCTGGCTTTTTACTCGCCCTCAAAGGCCATGCGGGTCCTAGGAAGGTTGTTGCCCGTTCTTCTTCGGATCCGGGATTTCGTTAATAATTTATCCAATAACCACAATATCATTCCAAAGAGCGGTTGGTGATATACGACTAACGAGTGTCTGGTGTAAGTACAACGAAATAGTTCGTCTAAGACGAACAACCTAAAAGAACAAATGTTACAATAACGATACTAAACAATATGTACAAATTCCTGACGCCTTGTAGATCACGTAATAGGAAATTATGTCTTCTCGTGTGCCCAGAGACTTAGATTCGGCAATTATATCCAAGAGCAATGATAAGATAATGAGCGAGTGATTGAAGCAGCAAGATAGCAGGATCACTAAACACTGAGTCAGTAACAAGGAGGAAGCAGCAATAGGTACACGACCTCACAAAATTAGGACAGCACCAAGAGCGACAGAGGGACTGAGGACACCGGCGTCGATGCTGTGTCATCGTTCTCGAACTTTTTGTAAGTACTGTAGCGGATGTGGGGCACGATCACCTTATATGGAACGTGGATGTTTTGATGTTCATGTGATCTTCGTGAAGTTCACCGGAGGAGCGAACAGTGTGTTGTCGCCATTGAAGGTCGAAGAAACTATGTACAAAGGGGGGTGATTGAAAATGTGGGAGTGCGCGCTCTATCCCCGGTGGCGAATCCCACGTGATTTGTTGTAAGGTTCCGCCACCTGGTGGTCGTCTCCACTCGCTTTCAGCACAGAGCGCAACTTGGTGATCACCCATTTCGCGGTGCCGATGTTACAATGATATCAAACGGTATCAAAGGCTCTACATCTACATTCGATCATTGTAGTTTCTGGTAGGTGCTCTCCGTGGCGCGTCCAAGATCAAATCAACTACAACCTTCGTACCGTGAGCCCTAGACGATCACATTAATAGCACACTTGCCATAGGCCAAAAGGAATGAAATAGCAACAAAGCCTTGCGGGAGTTGCTATATCTAAACTATCAGTCATTTATAGTTTCATTTATCGTTTCTCGTTTGACTTACGAGTACCCGACTTGAACGTGTCTAACTGGTAAGGGCTCTTGCCCCAGTATAAGAAGACTCCACCCCCACCCCCTTCGACTCTGCGACTCTAGCCTTGGCTTGACAATCACTATGTATGCCACTTTTGTGCCACTCGGCACCCCTCCGTCGGGTTGTCGAGCATATTGTAGTGCAAATAAATAGATAACACCTAAAAAATTGCAGTGAAGTGTTGTGGTAGGAGATCGACCCAGCAACCTTTTTCCGATAGACCGGCCGAGTGGCCGAAAGGAGTGAGACGGATTGTGATCGCCACTTTGAGTTAGAGCCACAGAGTTGCATAGGGGGGGGGGGGGGGGGAAGGGGGTAGGGAGGGAGCGAGGTGTAGAGCCTTCGCTTCCTGGCGGTGAGAGGCCTTGCCACTTAGACACGCCAAGTTTGGGTTCGCAGAAGTCAACGGGCTGACTAACGGCTCGACGTCTTCGTCTTCTTCCAAACCGATGACTCGCATCGATTGTCCACAGTCACTCGTCCTCGTTCATGTCCTCTGAAGAAGACGAAAACGTCAAAATGTTAACTTAATGATCTCATTTGTCAACCTCGTAGTGCTATTTGGATCATAAAGGAAACGTTTACATGGTTATTCATGTAGAGAGTTTTTTTGAGTTTTTAATAGTACTTTTTGGATACACGAGGGGTCCGTCTTCATGAATCATGCGGACCCCAGCATATGTAAATGTGCTGGTTTAGCTGTTTTGTTTCGTGGAGTCGCGAGCTAATTCTTGAAGGAGCTTCCTCAGGTCGTCGCCACACTAGTACAGTCGCCAGTCCTTTTGGGTCAAGGGTCAATAACTACCCTGCGATTAGTTGCTATTAAGACAGTCATTTTTATTGTGATTTACTTATAGCTGGGCTTCCCGAGTGGTATTTTCGGACTCCTGCTTAGCTTTGGTGGCCTTGCTGGGGAGGGTGACGTGAACTTCCGCTGTACTTCGAAGTTCAACATCCAGGAACATCTCCCAATCACGATGAGGCGGTAAACCATTTGAGAGGAGTTTCAGTAGTACGGGGTAAAATCAATGTGGAAGAGAAGGCTATGCTTACTCTGGTTCATCAGGTTTTGAATTTCACTAATCTTGTTCAGTGCAAGGGAGTTTTCATATCGACAGGATTAATGTCTAGTTTATATTTGTGGCTATTTGTGATACTGACATACAATAGTGTCTATTGCCATCTGTTGCTTCCTTCTCATTCTAAATTTGTGTTTGTCGTCTTAATGTCGCCACCAAACTCTAGAAGCGTTGCGTAATTTTACACCTACATTCATCTCCAGGAAACATCTCGTACATTCAGGGATCTCTTATCGGTTAGACGCTTGAGCACATGGCTCGTTAACAGGTAATGGATAGGGGAACCAAACGTTAACCAGAAGAGACTGTGTCTTTCTCAGAGACGCAGGTGAAGTTTAATAAATCTTAATATGTACGAATCAATTTGGCCAAAAACGTGCAATCAGGCGTCTGATAAGTACATCGGAGGCGGTTAGAAGTTCCTTCAATAAGTTCCTCCTCTTCCTACAGGAAAGACTGGCAAGCTATTTGTGAGTATCCTGCTCCCACGTTCAAATCTCATCAGGCTATACGTTAACGTTAAGTATGTTAAGTAATGGAAACAGCTTAGGGAAGCATGGTTCATGAAAAGGAGCTTCGTTCCTATATTTTAAACAGCTATTCTGGCATGGCGTTATCTTGGAACTCCAGGTAAATGTTTTCAGGCGGCAAGTTCACAGACAGAGAGCAGTGATGTTGAATCTCTATCGTCTGGATCATCTAGACGTAACACGATGTCGTCTTCCGGAGGAGATAGGGACCTCCTGCATTCTGCATGTAAAAACAAAATTGTAGAAGAAGAATCAGCGCGGGTTATGTTGGAGACGTGTTCTATCGCTTCGCAAGTTGACTACGGCAGGTAAGTAGATAAAGAAAACTTTATAAGGTCAATCATACTAATCAGTTTATCTTAGCGACGACGGTATGTTGCGCACCCCAGAGGAAACATATCCTTGTTGTTCTTCATCCGAAGCCATAATAGGTGGTACCTGCGAGATGTTTACGCCAGTAAGTGGTGCAGCGTCTCAAACAGAGTTAGGCTGTGGTAACAGTGACGGCCTACTGAATGTCTTATCTGTAAGTTCATTTCATCTCGATGGAAATATAACATGCATCTTAATTGATTGTGTGAAAATTTCGGACCATCTTTGTTTTTTGATATGATTTTGGCAATGAAATTGCATGATGTTGGTTTAGTTAAATTCCACATTTTCTTGTGAAAATTTTGATATACAACTTGCCTATATTTGCTTTGGGATGGAGCTGTCTTGGGAAAAAATTCGCGTGCTAATCATGCAAAAATTCGTTAAATTTGTCACGATTGGCAAGCGAATTTGTTCTCAAGACAGCTTCGTCTGAAAGCAAGTATAGGCAAGTTGTATATCAAAATGTTCGCAAGAAAATACGCAGATGTACGATACCAAAATCATACGATTTTATTGCTAAAATCATGTCGAAAAAGCAAAACGACTCGAACTTTTCACACAACCTATTACATTCAAAGCTCCATTCGTTTAGAAAATGAATCTTATGCCTCCTTATAGGTGTTATCTTTGGACATTATTTATATCCTCCATTCATTCTTTACGTGGTTGGAAAAATTTTGATATGTAATGACATATATGGCTTTTTAACTGCTCAAAACATTCATTACTATGCAGATGTCGTCTTGGGATCGTGTCGAAACAATCTGTGAATTAATTTCGTTTCTGAATGTCTACGAACTTCGCCTGTTAGGTGCATGCGTTGAAGGTGCCGCACGTCCGGCATCGTCAACGCCAACGATGCGACAGCATGAAACCCGTTCGAATTGTCCTCAATTTATCAACACAATGGCCACAGATATGTTAGTGTGTTCTTTTTTTGGTCCACTTTGGTTATCCCAGAGACAATTGAATATCCGACCTCATGCGATGGACAGGAACTTTTCGTAAGAGAGTCAATAATCATTTGAAAGGAACTCCATATAAAAGGTATGACTCCGTTATTACAAGATTTCCTCTACACGTTCGTATGCTTTTCGTGCTTCAAGGGAACTGATAATCAAGACGCGCGGCCGGTGTAAATCATGAGTTTATCTTATATTTTTCAGCATTATAAAAGGGTCTTATCAAAACACCAGTCACGTCACGGAAAGCTCGAAATTTAAGCTTTCGAATGATTGCTAACACTCTTATGAAAACTTTCTGTCTAGCGAACGAGGTCGAATATTTTTTTTTTCCTCGTATGACCGAGTAGAGCCCTTTCTTGTAATACTCTATTTCTGCAATATAGCAGTACTTTTTAGGGGTAAAATACCTTATGCTCTGAAGGTAGAAGCAGCTTATAATGTTATTTGTCTGCTAAACTCGACTAATCGTCAAGCTGCTTACGCTCTTGCTCATTTAATTGATCATCTGATGGAAATTCGTGATGTGGAGTTGAATATGCTCTCAACGAATGAGGCACGTCGAGAAGTATTAACTAACCTTGGGAAACTTGGTAAGTGTTACTCATTAATTAGGGTTATTGTCCTTTCTTTGCTTCATTGTAGTCTCAAGTAATTTTTAATTGACTCAAATGTATTGTTATTATTATATTCTGTTGTTTGTTCCAGTATCAGCGTCAATACATCATCCTGCCTTCTCAGTTGACCAACGGATTCGCATGACACACGTCAGAGATGAAATTAGGAATAAACTAGAGCAATACACAGAGAGGGTGAATCAACCCGTATCACGTTCTTCTGCTGCCCCTGATACAAGACCACGATTACCTAGCTGTAGAGCGTCACCTCTAACCAACGGTTTTGCGTTCGTACGTCGATTTCATGCTACTCAACCCGATCTCAACGATATCGATAACTTTCTCGTGGAGGTAAAGTGTGTATCTGTTATTCTGAAATATTCTCTTGGAAGGGATTGTAGACTTGCAGGCGTTTTATGCGTTGCTGTTCAATTTTGGTGTTCAGATGATTTGGAGTGATGGTGAACGAACTTTTGTTGGGCGCACTCGTAATGACATTAACACACTGCACCATCGACTTCTGGATATGTTTGGTGAAGAACGGCGGGAGATGAAACAGGCGCAGGATGCTAGTACTGATCACCCGGACTCAGCATGTTCCTCCCGGACACCATCTCCCACTGCTACCGACTCAAATGCAACGCCTACCCCTGCTGTCGGTATGCCTGTTTGTTGAATTCATCACATTTATATGCACTTTATTTATAACCGATTTATGCATTACTTTATTTGAAGGGTCATCTGCATTACGGATATTGCCTTATTTCTCTATGGATTGTTCTCCAGCCGCGGTTATTCAATATATAAATGCTCTTTCTGATTTGCCAGCTCGAATGATGTTGAGTTCTGTGATATACGAGCAATTTTTCGCTTCACGACTTAGTTCCGAAGAATTAGAGGTGAGTTTCGTTGAGCACGTAGTGACCTCCTCGTGATCCAAGTATATCTTAGGTAGCGGAACGCCCGATACCAACTACTTCTCCTTCTTTACAACGTTACGTGCATCCAGCTTCTGCTCCGGCAGTGTTTCCTGTAGCCTCGGCAGCTCTTGCCTACAGCTCTCATGCCATGGGGATCCAGGTGATGAGTCTATTCACCTATTTAGCGGACTTTTTTTTGATATTTAGGCGAATCACTTCGCTAGTAACCTTTCGGATCAATATAATTGCCGTTTTGTTCGAAGTTCCCCTCAAAATACTTGCATGCAGTGATAGCACTTTTGCATGACAAAGACCGTGATCATAATTCAGTAGCTATACTGGTGACATGCCACTGAGTTAGATCTGGAGATCTGAACCTTGCTACATTGTGGTTTTGCACTTTGTGCACATCACTTATCTTTGCAGGAATCGAGTCTGGAGCGGAAAGATGAAGTCACAACTCAGGAAAAAATTACTCAAACTCAGGTAGCTGCAGATCATCCCTCTTATTCAAATCTTTTCCGGTCGGAATTGTCATTGCATGTTTTGTTTTCTTGGTTTTGTTTTTTTTTTCTCTAATGTGACTCTATTGGTGCTTTGCCCATGAACGGTGTAATTAGTCTGAGTAGTTCTTCAAGAAGTATTTTTAGTGCTTCCGAATACTAGTGTGATAATTGACAGTAGTTGCATGTAGGTATTACTAAATCTCAGTAGTTTTGAGTCATTCTCTACCTTTGAAAAAGTCCCATTAACTGTCTTTTTTGAAACTTGGCTTCTTACTGACTGAGAGAATTGGTAGTTCACGAATTTTCTATTCCTAATTGGAACCATATATTTAGGTACAATTCCCATCATGTAGCAATTGTGCGGGTCCTCATGCTTTCGTTCAATGCCCCAAGGATACTCAGTTTCAAAAAGGTGGTGAGTTTTTAAAGAATGTGTTTCAATTTGACACTCACATTGCGACGTGAGAGCGGTGTGTGTTAGCGTCCAGTCATGCTTATTTGAAGATAGTTGCTATCTCAACTTACCCGTGATGCACCGTCTAATCGAAGTGTCGCATTGGAATCAGTATTGCCTTGGTAATCAGTAATAAGCTACACTACGAACTACTTTCTTGGGCTCATTGTTCTATCGTTCGGCTCAAAGAATGGGAAAATAGTATGAAATGGGTTTGAAAAAGATTTGATGAGTCGTAAACAGCGTACTCGCATGCTCTATGGTGTACGTACGCTGCCTTTGGGCTAGGTAAAAGTAGCTCATAGTAAGTTCTATCTATTGATACGAAGATTCTGAAATCGTTTTTCAGTTGTTTGGTTCACAAAATGTAAGGTGTTTCAGAATGGGCTTAAAAGATTTTCAAAGGATAATAAAGGGCGATGAGTATCGTCTATAGGCAAATTATAGTGTACGTGCGACATATAATGGGGTTAAGCAAACACAGCTCATAGTAAGCTTGATCGATTGGAGTTAAAATTAGTAGTATCCGCCAGATTTTCTCCAAAGCACCTCTAATTTTACAAAGAGAAGCTTGATGTTTTGTAACCAGAAAAACACTTTTTTTCGCGATATTTTGTCAACCTTTGCGAATCACACAGCGAAGCCGTTCGTCAGGTGGTGCTCCAAAGCGTAGTGGCCTCGGATTTGTCGTCGTTTGTGGTTACCACAATAGTATTCGAAATCCTAAGAACTTACCTCATAAAAGACCGTTTTCCTATCAACTTCAATACTCATTCGCATTCACAATCTCACGAACTCTTCCATGTTTTGAGCTGACACGAGATTTCTAACACGTATTTTACTATCGTGACCATCATGTCTACGAATACCCTTTCTTTACAGGGTAAACATATTTTGATGGAACCGATCTTTGTTACATCCTTAAAGCTTATTTTGAGCCTTATATGAGTTTGTTACTTTACTTATACAGTGCAATACACGTGGTTCGGCATTGCAGACTCCTTAGGTTTGCAGTGCCCCTCGCCTGTGCCAATCCCTTTTGGGAAAGAACCCCTTACAGGCGAAGGGCACTGTGCGACTGACGAGGCTGCAAGGCCAAAACATCAATATCGTACTGTATAAGTGTTGTATCAGACCTCATGAGAGGTTTAAAATATGTTGTTAGGATCTATCAATTTCGAGCGAGGTCTTAAAAAACAGCCAATTATAAGCGTATCGTTATTAGTTGATGTCTATTTCTAGACCTAACCCTTAGAGGAGGCGTGGCTGAACATGAGTGTTTTCCCGTCCGCATTGAGCTTTCTGGTTTTTCGACGAAAGAAAATAATGTTGATTTTACGTATTCATCTTGATAGCTAATCGACTCAGGTCAAAAGATTTTGAAATTAAGAAGATCATTGTTGTAGGGTTTATATCGTGTGTTGTGAGTTAGGAGCTTATAAATTAGACCAAGTATCATTTGTGAGGCGCTCAAGGTTATAGCTCTCAAGTCAAAGAATGATTTCTATCGCGGAGTCGTTTGAAACGTTGTTATAAGGTTTGGTAATTATTCAGGGATTTCCTGAACAATCGATTAGTTCAAAAAATTAGAACTTTACATAACTTAGAGAACTGAGTGGTGAGCAAAAACACGGCCTCAGACGGGAATCGAACCCGCGTTTCATCCTATCCGGGGACGCGTGCTCTAACCACGTCGGGCAAATGGGTAAATGAATGAGTGGTCGGGCAAATGTGCCTCGGTGGTGTAGTGGTTAGAGCACGCGTCCCCGGATAGGATGAAAAGCGGGTTCGATTCCCGCCTGAGGCCGTGTTTTTGCTCACCACTCAGTTCTCTAACTTATATAAGTTACATCATAACACTGCGAAATAAGCAGTATAAATACTATAATTTCGAAGTATTACAACTTTACTATATGATCAGCTAAGTTTTTATCAAGAGTATAGAAAATTCTTCACATAATTAAGGTACGGTTTTATGATGATACGTCAAGGCTCTGAAGAAAATAATCACTGAAGCGTTAGCGATTACGCATGAAAATATGTTTTGACATTTACGTCAGAGCAAAGAGGGAAAGCCCGTGAAATAGTGTAGATTTCATCTAAAATTATAGAAAACAATTATAAATGTCGCAAAGTAGTTGGTGATCTGCTTAATGATGTTGTAGCCACCACTCGTACCTCAAACTTGGGCATTTAAACCTTTACTTACATAGCAATACTACTACCATGACGAACGATAACAGCAATAACAGCCAGCACGATAATACGCGGCATTAACGAGTAATTGTTGTGAGGAACTGTAATTGAGCTAGAGTGGTAATTTAGTTGGTTTATGTGTTGACAACGACAATAAGATTGCTATTGTCACAATATGCAAGACCTCTGCGATGAGTGTGAGAATATGAGTGATAATAGAAAGCGATGACCTACGAGTAAGGGATACGTACTACGGTGATTAAGGAATAGATCCACTCAGCAGTTAAACAACAATGGGAGAACCAAAGACTACGGTCAAGAGCAGTACGGTAGATTCACTACAATGCATTCTATACGATGCAACGTGGAGACGTAGTCGAGCGAACAGAGCAGTGGCCTTTGGGTAGAGGATAAGTACCTGATTATAACGCGTTGGATTTACTTTGTAGTTAGATAATCGATCTGCGGTCAACAGTTGAAGTCAAATGACGCTAGTAACGAGTCAATGTGTCCCTCCATTCTAAGCAAAGTTCGAGAAACAATGACTTAGTCGAACAAGTGGTACCTAAGAATGTGAATAATAATGAAGGCGATGATCCATAAGTGAGGGCACTAACAAGAAACAGATGCTATGGATTATCAAGCTTGGAAAATAGATTCTACCGAGAAAGGTGAACGGACAAGATAAGAAAGCAAGCAATAGGATTGAAAGTTGGCGACTTCGATGATGCATCTAAGGCGACTAAACTGTCGAAGAAGGTGTAACTAAGTGCCAATCGTCCGCAGATGTTCGCCTGTATTTAACTGAAAACCACCGTTCGAACGCCAGCTGCAAGTCGAAAAACGAGCCATCCGCCATCCGAAGACAGCGGCTGCTATGACTCATTACCTGACTTCTGGTTACCTAGGATTAGAATATTAACTATCCAATGATATGCAAAGAATTAAGCTTGGATCGCATTGTGGTGTCTTGAAGATTTATAGAAGATGTTAGTCGACATTTGAACATCAAAGGAACTTTTGAGCATAATATGACTTTGGAAAAGTATTTATAACTAGGGAGCGGTTGAGCAAAGTGTCTTCCATGAAAACTTCAAGCTGCTGAGATTCATATTTTTTTATAAGAAAAAATACGTTTTCCACTGAAGTCTGGACTTTGGATTGCAAGAGTAATTAAGAATTCATTACATATAGTGTACTCATAGTGACCTTCTGTACTGATATTGGTTGACAATTTATTATCAATTGAAGATCATCAAGTGTAAAATACTCATTCTCAGGTACATTTCGTTTGGATTTTGGGGGTGGTCATCACGACAGCACCTGTCCAAGCTGTTCAGCAGTAGCCATGTCGATGGCAACGATAGGACAACGTCCGACGGGAGTCGAGCATTTCGCTAATGTACAACAAGGTATGGTACCGCAGACTATGGTACCGTTAGTTCCCGGAATGGCTATGTTAACACAACATTTTCAACCTTATGTTTTCCGTCAAACACCTCCGACATCACAACCACATTCACATTTATGACATCTCCTCATCGATAGAGTTTACCTTACTGTTAGTAAATCGTGGTCACCTGTGAACCATGTTGACTGTACCTAGGCATTATCTCCTGGAGGCATAGTGAAACATAGTGAGCTCAGACTAGTTTCTAGCTTAATCTACGTATTGAAGGAAGTTAACTTTGTCAAATGTAATCTTAAGAGTAGAACCGATGTAAAGGAATGCTACATCCAGTGAGTAGAACACTGGAAGGGCTCTCCACAAAAAGCAATTCAGTACCTGTGCGAAGCAACTACTTTATACTTTGAATCATTTCAGAAGTATGAGTTCGTTTCTGGTCTCTAGGTAAGAAAATCTAGTTTTTTGCTGTAACGAGTCATAAGTCTATGTAGTTTTTATTCAAATTTTTTATCCAAACTCTCCTAACTCATTCGGATAATCTGTCTTTCTCTTGCGGCTCCTTTTATAATCTAACTGTTGCTCGTTAACAGGAGTCCTTATGTCATTGATTAAATCCCACCACAAAACAGTATAAAGTGAAACCAGTTGGTTTTGAGAATCTAAGCGAGGCAGGATAAGATTGCTGGAGAGAATCTAATGACTAGCTGAGAATCACACAGTTGGTCAGATTCTTAGTGCAATTGTTTAACCATTGCACGTTATAGCATTACCCGAAACGACAGAAATGGTGTGCAGAAGGTACTTCATTTTTCTGTCTTTCAATTTTTTTTCTCTCTCATCTTAATGACTGGAAATTACAATTGCAAACTCACCTTGCCTCATCATATTTAAAACGTAAGATAAGATATATGCGTTAAACTATACACAGTTTTGTCTTGTAAAATGTTATGTGATCCACACTTCTAGGGAGCTATTTCATTTTCTATGTTATTTATATTTTGAAATGCATTCAAATAAACAATGCAATGTCATTTAGTCATTCACCATTCAACATCACGAGATGTGAATAATGTGGTACACTAAACTCATTTCAGTATGAGTGAGACCATTCGATGAAGCTTCATTAATGGATGTTACATGAATATCATTGTAACAACAATAGAGGAGTCTTCGATAGTAAAGTTACTCAGTGCCGGAATCGAGAAACGTGGGAACTAGATTCATTTCTGAGTTATAGTCTCCGCATTTACTATAAGCATGTGTGTGAACTGAAATAATAGAACCTTGTTGCTGCTCACGTCCTTAATTTTGACATATCAGGAACATACTTTACTATCATGCAAAAGAATAAGGGAATCTCTGATCAGAAGTCATTCGAATTGCAAGCGACATACAAGACCGCCAAATTTGACATATTCTGCAACATCTCCATGGCTGACTGTCATTACACAGAGATAAACATTTACTAGAAAGTAGTCTTCAAAAAACCAGTATTGAAAAGTGTGATAACGGGATTATTCAACGTAATCACAACGTATTGACATGGAACTCAAAGAAGTCGATTACGAATGAATCGATCCCAAGTAGGAGTTAAAAAAACACCACGCCTGTCATCGCTTGGGTTCAGTCTTCTCGGGTCGTTAGCCGAAAATCGATGATGCGCTTGCAGGGAGTTATAGCTGCCATCAGAAACACGGCCAACTCCGCCTGATTGTGAATTTCCGCCATGATTTGAGGGTTGTGGTCGCTGGTTACCTCGTCGATAGGTTGCAGCTTCATTGTTTCCCCTATCTGATTGAACTCCACCACGGTTTCTCCTTTGCGTATTACTATAGATACGATGACTCGGATTATCGGAATTCCTTCCATAACGCCATTCAGTAGTAGTTTCTGACTGGGTTCTTCTTCCTAGTGATAATACTATGTATGTTTTTGAAGTAACATGATATTATTTATCTCACCAAATGATCTATCGTTTGCGTTCCCTACAAATGTCTGAGCTCTATCTCTCAACGATGTTCCATCATCTTCTATGACACTATTCTCCTGTCGTGCACGCCTCAACCAGTCAGGAATTTCGGACGGATTTGCTAGCCCTGCAAAAAAAGTACGTTGCTTCCTACGCATGCACAGTGAGTGAATCCAACTCTTTGGAAAAAATCCGAGGAATCTTCGAAAAACGTACCATCTCTAACAATTACAGGCGTGGAAATCAGATTGGGCGTACTTCCTCCACCGGTATTTCGCCTCGACGCACTGGCTCCCATTTGGGTACGCCTAGTTTGACGACGGCTTGGATGTGTATTATTAGAACGCCCTCTTCCAGACGCGATACTTGCTGTCGTGCTACAAAAAGTTACTTCATGCCTATAGTTTACCTATAGTCTAAAGCTAGTTTCACACCTATAGTTGGTTCTTCATGATCTGAACATAAAAACGAGAAGAAACGCACCGTTCAATGGCACCGTTCAACTGGTGACGTCTACCTAGAACGTGGGTCCGGTAATTGGAGTAACTTCTTGGGATCTGACATTGACATAGTGTACAGTACGACTGACTGTCGATGGTCTGAAGAGAAAGCACCAATGTGAAATGTAGAGCAAGGAGGGCAGCTCACAACCTCAGCAAAATGGAGTAATATTCAAGATGAGATATACTACGAGTTTTCAAGAACTCCCAGATAAGAAAAGATTCATGGAATCACATATGCAGAAGTACTAATACACGACAAGAATGAAGAAATGATTGTAAAGTTGTCAAGTTGCAACTTTTGTAGATCACTTGATCAATTGTTTCATTCCTACTCAGAGTTGAAATACAAGAAATAAATAACAATAGTACAAAAAGGGGATGCAACGGTAGGAAAGTGATACAACAAACCGATATATCCGGGAAGATGGGAGTGTCCACATTTTCGTCAAAACCAGAGAAGTTCTCATCCAGTGATGATGATAGGCTGACACTGACAGCGGTCTCACGACCGTCACTTTCAAAGAGAGAAAAGTCGGAATAGGAATGTTCTGGTAAGCTGAAATATCGAGTGAATAGGGAAAGAAGTAGGAATCTCTGGGCAGTAAAATGGATGGTCCAAAAAATATCTACCGCTGGCCGATTTGCCCTAAATTACGATATGAAGTCCATTAACATCAGACGGAAAATGTTGAGAACGATAATAAAACTTCTCGAAACTAAAACGTACGTATCAGATCCGTCGCGTCCAGGAAACTCAGGACTATAAGATCTCAATTGACTTCCTCCACCTATCAAACCATCGTAAGTGAGGTCGAATTCATCGAACATTCTGAATACTCCAGTAGGCATGAAATCGTACAAAAATGATTATTTTTTCCTATTTTTAACAACTGTTTAGTGATAGATTATCGTTGAACATCCCATTTTTAGTCAAGAATGCTTTATAATAAGTCGGTTTGTCTTCATATGTGAGATTATGTCTGACAATTAAAGGCTGAAATTATGTAGGGTCTACCTTACCCGTGGGGATACATTATATCAAGCATGTCTGTTAAGATTGCGGATTCTCCAAGGAAGGGCTTCTGAAACCGATACGGATAAGAAAGGCGAAAAAAAATGCGATTTTGATCAATGCAGATCTTTCAAGAATATTGGGAAACTTACACGTTCTAAACTAGAGAGTAAGCAGCTTTTGGTCGACTCCCAATGCTGCAGAAACTCGGCGACAGATTTCTCAACCACGTGGAGGGAAAACCCGTGATCTGCTGAAGTAAAATGTACTAGAGACAAAGAAAAATCTATGAAGAACGTACCAGTGGCTGATGGATGCTGCTGGTTTATTCTTAAACGCTCCATTTGGCTCTCAAGTAATGACGCAATATCATTCATATGACCTGACAAAGTGGAACACATTGATGATATCACAAAGCTAAGATAACGAATATACCATCGATCTGTTCACAGACGGCACGTGCTTCAGATGAATTAGTTTCGGTGGCAGGGGAGGAATTTTGAGGCTCTTCTGGAAGTGTCGGAGGGGAATTGACGGATATCAGTCTCATTCGTCGCAAGACTTCTATAAAAAGAACAGGTTGTAGTAAGATAAAACAGCAAGAACTGTGAAAGCTGCACTGTGAACTCACCCAATAACTGGAAGTTGTTAGGTAACAGATAAACCGGTTTGTGCGTAATTTTACGGCATGTGGCACAGACAGGAAAGTAAGAGGAGCCGTGCTTTACCCAACTATTTAAGCACGCAAGACAGTTGGTATGACCACAGGAAAGCACTTTCGGAAGACGATCCGAATTATTATAAAGCTGAAAGATTATGTGAATGATCCACAAATATGCCATAAATGAAAATAACTTCGCTCTAAAAAAGAAAAACCCCACCACAGAAAAACGGTAGCAATAAAAATTCTTTTGATTTCACCACGTTTAGCAGAAGCATGATGCCACAAATATATATCCAAATATGTTGAGCGATATGCAAAACCATGAAGCTCAAAGGGGACTCGAACTCGCAATTCACCTTTTCCGAGAAAGTGTGCTAACCACTTACACAATCAAGGCTCCTGTTCTGCCATCATTCATCGACTACACACATAGCTTGATACTCAAACTACTTCTTCGCTATTTCATTGAATTCACCAAAAATCAACATCTGTGGTGGGTACGTTGATTTACTCTTCAAAATTCGGCCATTGATCCCGGCCCATTCCCTCTTGCACCGATCCTACGACATCGCGACAGCGCACGTGGCTGCCTCAGCTAGCCGCACGTGAATTAGCCAAGGTCTATCTCGCGGTTGCGGATGGGAATTGAACTCATTTAACCTGTTGCGTTTCAGAGAAACGGTCTTTCCAGGATATAAGCACAATGTTGGAATCAGAAACGACTACTCTATCGTATGATTTACCAACAGTCCAAAGAAAGAGCTCTGTCCGGCGAGTGTTATCCGCGTCTGAGACATAGTTTTGTGTGGGTTTTAAAGCGTCATAAAGGGGTCTTTTCGAAAACTCGCGACGTAGGGCTGTAGTCTGAAGCTTTAGCTTTCGAATAGTCACTAACTCCTATGAAAACTCCTCAAGCGAATGAGGTCGGTTTTTCCTTTGTTCTCTTAAAATCAGAGATAACCTAAAAAGAAATAACGTAGAAGAGAAAGGATTGACTAACTTGGAAACAGATTCCACATGCGTGAAGATCGACTAGCGGACTCAGCGAAGCAGTCTCACTAGCACAAGAAACATTCTCAGTAGCGTCGGTCGGATCTTCGCTAAGATCAATCAAAATGTCAGTTTTCACATCAACTTTCTCAACATCATCACCAGTTGGATGATCGCTGCTTTCCCGATTCATCGCCGCAAGAAAGCTGTAGCTGAAAACGGCCTGAAAAAAAAACAGTAGGATATTTCACAAAACAAACGAATGCAGAGAGATTGTGCCGAAATGAAAGGCCACTGACCACACAATTACAACAAGTAGATCTAAATCGATAACCAATCAATAATCGGTCGATTAGTCGGCCACGAAAAGTCACTCTGCTCTGTTAACTGCCATATTTTATAATTCAATTGTTGAACGACCCGCCTCATCACAATCACCGTGCAAACAATTCACGAGTTAATTTAACTGCTATTTAAGGATTTCGTCCTCTTCCGGAAATCTTGTAGAACTCTGGTGGAGGCGATGCCTCCTGCGATTCCTTTGTGGCAACCGAGCTAAGCGCCCCCCGAGAGATTCGTTGACTGATTGCACGAGAGTGTTGAAGGAGGGGATCGAACCAGCCTCATGCTTAGCGCGTAGCTTCCTGATAGACCGCATCACTAACCACCGCGCTAACCCGCTATCATGCGAGGTGTGATATATCAAAGACGAAGATATCAAGGAAAAGTGATGCTATGAGCAAGCACGACCGATCGACACAGCAGGAAGGAAGAAATGATCCGTCCTCGTAGGGAACCACTTTTAGTGGTAAATTGAGGCGTTCGCGTCGCGTGCCTTCGATTGGAGCGCGTTTTTTCGCTCGAAGTGATAGATAGCTTACCGGTTTATAATATGATGATAACGAGTTTGTCGAAAAATAACACCGATAATACCGTCTCTACTTGTCAGAAAAAGGTGAATTATCTGACTGAGGTCTAGGGAAATAGAAAATCGATCGTTGAGAAATACTTTACAGCATATATCTTTTTAGTTTTTGGCCTTACGTAATCAATGGCAGAGGTTTTCGCATAGTGGGAACACCTAAAAAAGTGTGAAAACAAGCACTTATACGCGAATAAAGCTTTGTTGCAAAGGTGGAGGGGATAGCGTAGTGGCTAGTGCTGCAGTGCATCAGGAAGTCAAGAAGCAAGATGATAAGCAGGGCTGGTTCGTTCCTCTCCGCATCGCTACATAAAACCAGTCAAAGAACGTCTTAGGGAAAGCCTTGAGAAGCTACATTGGCAGCTGAAAGGAGAATCGCCTCGGCCAGGATTCTACGGCACGACATTCGTGGAAGAAGACGGGAAGTCCTAAGCGGATGTCGAAGCCACTACGCTAACCCTCATTTTTTTGTTCGAAGATCTTTGTGGAAGACGAATGTTGGGAAGTGAATCGCATGCAAGAAATGCTGGATCCGAATACGGCTGGGCGGTGTTCCTCGAGTGTCCGACTGCGAAGTACAGCGGGGGTCCAACACCCCAGCACGGCCTCCCAAGCTGAGAACGAGTCCGACATTTCCATCCAGGAAGCCCAGCAGTAGAAGTAAACTGAACAAGGAATGGCCGTCGTCTTGGTAGCTACTAGTCGCAAGATAGTAATCTCCTGCTGATCCACAGCGGCTGGCGACTGCTCTAATGTTGTGATGATCTGAGGAAACCCCGGCTAAGCTTACCTCGGGACTCCACGGAATAAAACAGCTGAACTTCGTCGTGTGCTAAGGTCCGCACAATTCGTGAAGACAGACCGTTCATGTATCAAAGTGAGATGAGTGAGGTTCTGAAACGGAACACAACAAACGCTTACCTGACCGGCGTTCATCGCTGATTGTCAAACAATGAGTGAGAAGTAAGTGAGCCATGAGGTTTTGTATCCATCGTTATCTTGTTTTATAGAACAAAACTTGTTGCTGTGATATCTCTTTCACTTCCATTACTCTATCCTCCTAGGCGAGTGCAACATGCGTTAACGTGAGTATGGTAACTCGCGAGTAAAACAAAGGCTGAGAGGATGAAAACAGAGATAGACGGTGAGTGGATAGAATGAGAGAATCCAGGAAGGTGATCGAGCGTTCGAAGCCCGACTGAGGATCCAAGTCTTGTCTAGATTTCATAATCGTTGTAATTGTCGCACTCTACCGTAAAAGCATGAAGAATAGGCGGTAAAGAAACTATCACGGACTCTCATGGGTTTATTTTAGAGGGCATGCAGGTCATGCCAACCAAAAATTATCCACTAGTGGCCGACTTTATTGAATTGAAAAGTGAATCTAATTTTGTAAGCCATGATATGGAATATACAAGTATGTCTCTTGTTCCCTGAGCTTCGATCCGCTCTACAAAGTCCGAATAGAGGAGAAAGCCACTACATATTACTCTTTTGAAGTATTACACTAGTTGTGATCAATGGGGGCGCCTTAGCCGAGTGGTTGTGAAGTTGGACAAAGCGCGCTTGGAGCCGAGCTCTACCCCCAGTTCTCTCCGTAACTCACAACAACGTCCTATGGAACGCCACAGCAAGGCTATCGTCGAGATTGCAAGGAGACTCGTTCAACCAGTATTCTGCGCCGTTCAACAAGAAGATGATTAAACGCATTGAATGCTAGAAGTACTGCGATCCTTACGAGTGAATACGGTAAAGAACTCTGTGAAGAGGGATCAAGTAAAGTGCTGAAAGTGCTAAAATGGTAAAGTTGTGATCAATCAGTAGTAAAATGATGAAGAAGACAGTTACAAGACCAGAAAACAATTGGATTCTTCTCTAGAATCCTGCCCCATCTGAGCTTAGCTCAGGCTTTGGCTTTAGCCTAATTGATATTGATTTTGACTTATACGTTCAGATGATAAGAATAAAGACATTTAACAACTGCATTACTATTTTTATAGCAAAATATGATGTTTGAAAATGCGGTAGGTTTCTAGAATAGGATGTTCAAAAATGCGGGCACCACTTGAGATCTTCGGTAAAAACGCATTTTTTGCTTTTGCAAAACATTTCTGTAGTTTATCAATAGCTCAAATCAAGTGAATTTCAATGGCACGTTTAATTTTTTCAAATAGTACATTTTTGGCGCTGTACGAGTCAAAGTAAGACTTTGTTCCTCATTCGAAGATTTATCACTGGATAAAAGTTTTGTTGTAATGAACATTCAATCGTTAGACAGAGCAAATCTTTCAGTCTATAATGGTATATTTGGCTTTCAAAAAGCATTTCTTTGAGCTTTGTAACGACCAAAAGAATAGTGGGTTTCACACTTAGTGAACACATGTGGTCGGCTAGAGTGCAAATTACAGA
The DNA here is from genome assembly GCA_019055375.1 of Parelaphostrongylus tenuis. Lineage (NCBI taxonomy): Eukaryota > Metazoa > Nematoda > Chromadorea > Rhabditida > Metastrongylidae > Parelaphostrongylus > Parelaphostrongylus tenuis. The sequence goes on along the minus strand of JAHQIW010007067.1, from coordinate 27,717 downwards.
GCTCTGAGAAAATCTTTCAAAGTGTAAACAGATTTTCTCAATCACAAAGACTTACTCTATCTAACGGTTAAAATTTTGTTTTAAACAAACTCTTATCAGGCGATAAATCTTCAAATGTGAAACAAAATCTCATTTTGACTGGTTCGGCGTTAAAAACAAGCAATATGAGAAATGAAATATACCTTTAGAATTCACTTGATTCATGCCATCAGATAATCATGATTCGTCAGATAACAGCAGAGAATACGCTCTTACCAAGGGCCTCAAGTGACGCCGCCATGATAGAAAAGTACCAAAAATGCGACATGATTCTAGAAAAGATCCCAACATTTCTGTCCACAACTGGTCCGAGCCATGAGCTAAATTCACAAACTACACGCACTTTTAGCAAGCATTTGACAAAATGAATTTGAAAAGAAAGTGGAGAAAGAGTAGAGAATAAAAGTTTTGCTGAACATTGAGGCCCTCTTCATAAAAATTTTTGTGCTCATCTACAATTCTATCTAATTAAAGGGTAGGGGTATGAAAAAACTTTGTTGCTACTTCTCTTATTGCGATTTAAATCAGTAACTTAACACATCATCTGTGCAAATGGTAGCGATTTTTGCATTCGATTCACTTCCTCTCAACTATTATGCGCAGTGGTCTTCAAATTTTTCGTATTTGAGTGCGGCTGTTGCTTGAGGATTTTCTTCTTGTCCTTCGTGTTGATGGACTTTGACCAAGTCGATTCTATCTATTGCCCTGAGATACCTTTATTTCGAGTGCTTTGTTAAGATCACGCTCAAATTTCAATAGATCCTTTAATTATTATTCGAGCCACTAACTTCTCATGTGGTCTGGTAAGGGCTCTTGTACATTCCGATACACGTGTTTCGTCCTTACGAGACTCTTCATTCGGGCAGAAACCGTCGTCTTTCAATCTTTTCATAGTCAGTTCTCTTCGGGAACCTTACTCTGAGTTATCGAAGACGAACGTTTTACACTCTATGTCAAGTGAAATTTTTCCTAACACAGAGTGTTGCGCACTTGATTGCTCTTTGGCTGGTATTTTTATCATATTATACCTTTATTTCGAGTGCTTTGTTAAGACCATCAATTAATTCGAGTGAGCTTTTTCTAGACAAGGCATTCCCCAACCTCGAAAGAATGGAGGGCTTGGTGGGCGTAGAGCAGAATCGAGCCAGCAAAAAGAAAGATAAATGGTTAAGAGAAAGAAAGGTCATATCAATTTACTTATGGCCTTAATAGTTTGTAGTGGGTTCATGAATACCGCAATGGTTTATAGCTCTGATAAGTTGAAAATTGGATTGTAGATGGTTCTGTGGAGAAGAGATAAATTGTCCGTGATGTCAATTTTTTCTTGGGAGACCAATGACTTCTCGACAAGAAACCACTCAAACATTATAACCTGCTTGTCAAATGTTGTAGAACTCTTCAAAGCACCTCAATATTTAGCACTATATAGGAACGATTGCGTGGAATCCACTGTCAGCCTACACGAAAGCAGCGAAATCACTTATGGCACTGGCCTGCTTTGCACTGATAGGAGCGGTAAATCGATGATTGAAGCAAAGATTGTAATTTTTCATCACTTGGATTCTATCTCAATAAGTTTTCGTCTTAGTACACTCCTGGAGTAGGTGTCATACCTTTTGACAGTAGAAACAATAATATGGTTTACTAATGAATGTCCTTTGACTCGTGTATATTCCTGATGACTGGTTATGCGACGCATTGCCACGGGCACTTGCTGGTACCGTATGCTTGCTTAAGTGGCTTTGAATAGCTATTTCGCGGATTGTAAATTGCTGGATTCCTTGGAGGAGGTCCTCCATCTTGCGTATCTCGTTTGCCTCGCATTGCCTTATTTGTTTCAAAGCGTGCAGCTGAATTTCATTCGTAAAATTTTTCATAAGTTATTGTTGTAGATACGTGTTATCGACGTGTTCTCCTTTATGATGTAGTTGAATGACTATAGAAAGGAGAGTTTCGCACGATGTTTCATGATCCTCTGGTCGATTACTTTCTACTCGTGCATTGTGTAAGCGATACAATAATTGATTTACTAGGACTTGTCTGCTGCCCTATTTGGCCTTTAATGATTTATCTCCTTCACTATGGATATTCCTTTATGGCATTCACTATCGGATATGACGCTGGTGATAGTTCGTATTGTTTTAAGAACGATTTAGCTTTTCCATGGATAGAGTTCAATAAATAGCTCATCTTGGAGTGATCGACAAATTGCCTCAAATGGACATAGTGCCCGAATGCTCCCAAAATGCTTCCCAATTCCACATACCTCCGGCGAACTTTGGAATAGGGATGGGCGGCAAATTTGTTAATTAAAGGGCCACGTTTGAGTCACTCTTCTTTATAGTACTTTCTGGCTTGTTTTCTAGACTCAAAAGCTTAAAAAGGTAATCTTCTGTCCTCTCAAGGTGCTCCACTGTCCTATCTATATTTACTTTCATACTATGCTCCTGTTTTTTCCGATGGTGGAATTTGGAGCTTAAAGTTATCTGCAGCAGCAGTGTAACTGTTTAGTGTTGTCTGAACAGTATCTTGATTTTTCATAATGGCTGATGTCGCTTGATTTAAAGCGCATTTTCATGAGGCGATATATCCGTTAGCCGAGATCCGTCAGGGAAACTGTCTGTGGAGTATATATTTTTTCTTTATAGGTGTAAAATTGGGATTTAAGATGATTAACCGCTTTCTTTAGGGTCCCCATACGTGAGGATAGGGTATTTGACATTTTTTTATCTCATAGAGAGCATGTGGCGCAGTGGTTAGAGATGCACTGCCTCCCACAGAAGGTTCGTGGTTCGATCTCGCGCTCATGGCTCAACAAGCCATCCATTCTTCCGGGATCGGTAAATTGGTGCCGGGACTGGCCTCAGGCTCGTCTGGGAGGATAAGCAGCAGTGACTCGGTACAGCGGGAGGCCACCTTTAGTCATTGTAAAGGCCAGATATGCATTCACTCGCCTCAAACGAAGTTGGAAATTGAACACGATTGCATGGCGCATCCCTCAGGGATTACTCGTGTGTTGCTGTGAAGTTGTTTGTGCACTTCCTTGATTCGTTGAGCGTTGTCTGCTCTTTCGAGATCGTATCGGATGATGCAATAGAATATCGGAATAGTAGCGAACATCGTATTTGATTTCTATACCTCAAGCCCAACACCGAAATCTGCGTCGGTCAACTGGCTAAGAGGGAGGGAGTAGCGACTACCATATATGGATTCAATACGTAAGGCCAATGCACCAAATATACAGGTTGTTCAGTAGTGGACTTCAAATTAGTCTTTAGCACCGCAAGTTACTAACTCGAAATTGAATGCTCGGTTTGCAGAGTTCTGCCACGCGCGACTTTTACGAAAGACAATTCAGGCTTAGATTATAACTGCTTATAACAGTAATAACAATACAGCATAGGAAAGCTGGCAATATATAGTTCAGCGAGTAAATACGAAGTTGTACGGTCAATTGTAATACTGGACGACATGGAATCAGCGGACTGTGGCAGAGACGAACATCAACCTCCTCTAAACCCTGTGCCACTTAAATACGAACCGATGACAAACAGTCTCTCTAAGTGAAAACGGATGCCATATCGTAGATAACATGCGTGAGCACAAGGGATGTCTTGAAACAACCGATGGTAAGAAGCATGAAAAGTTGCAAAACAGACGCTACGATGAAAATGCAACAAAGGAGCGTCTACCTGTATACTTGAAAGCGATGTTACAGTTCCAAGATCGATATTAACCTCGGCATAGTTTGAATGAATGAGTATTTTCTTTTGTTTAGGCGTTTCGAGGTGTTATTGATATTATTTATTGAATACTAGCGAGGCATACAACAATACAGTTAGTAGTGCAGCTTGAATATGCTTTTCAATATACTTATACAATATTCGAGGTGGCTAACTTTTCGGCGGGTCGCTTTCTTCTGAGCCTGGAAAGATCATATTGATTCATAATCCACTAAGCCAAAACCTCCATAACCCTAGCAGAAAACGTTAGAAACGAATTTTGGATCGCGCAGTAGAAGCTTCATTTTAAAATACTCACTGTTTTGATGTTTTGGCTTAATCAATTATTCATTGAATACCAGCCGCTTAGGGTCAGTGCATGAGGAGTATCATCTTTACTAGGAAGCAATGTTATCTGGGAATAGACATAGAATTTCATGAGAATCTGAAACTGAATGTTTAAGAAGATTCAATCAGAATAACAACAATCACAGGTATACATAGTAAAGGATTAATAACTATACAGGGAAAGGTCACTATAATTAGCAATGTTCAGCGTTTTATTACTCCTTTTTCTTCGAAACTTGCACCGACCGTTTTCATGAGTTACAAAGTTTCAGCAAAATTCCAGTTCGTTTTTTTTCGGGTCGCAGCTGTCATTCACTTTAGTGGTCTATATTCTGATTTTGATGAAGTCTGCGCTCGCCATTCCATGACTCATATTGTTTGCGACTCTGGAAAAAACAATAACGACTTATTGAGGTCATACACGCGTCCGTCCACTATACACGGAATGTCAGCCGTAGAGGACGTTTCCTCGATCTCCCGTCACCGACCTTCACTCTATTGTTCCTACTCATCTGTACTGAGCTCTTCTTATTATATGTACTCCTTGTGATTACGCCTTCAGTCTAGCATTTTCCCCTGGATTGTAAAAAAATTCCTTTAGAGGAAATAAATTGTTGTCCTGACGCGTTTGAGTGACCAAAACACGCCTCCGCTGCATAGCTGTTCCTTAAGAGATCCCTCTAAGTCAAAAAGCTGGCCGTGGTGTTTTTAGGTTCAGTAATTGGGCGATGGTTTCTCTGAAACATCCCATATATAGTCTATGCTGATCTCTTTTGATAGAGACTCTCTTCCACATCATTTTTCATGCTGTCTGACAGCCTATTTATACTCACGATGTAGTCTGCGTAAACAAACAGCCATCTGTTCAGAATTGCTTTCCATCGCACCACGAGATTTTCATGAACTGGGATTTTCCCGTATCAATAGCATTCTTGTCCCTTTTCTTACTCCCGAATTTCTTCAGTAATGTTTCAATTCTCTTGGTAGTGATTGTGGCATCTACATTTTCCGTAAACTTATTCTCTCATGATTTTCATATTAATTGTACTGTCCTTTCCAAAGGACATGTGATTTCGTTGACTATCGTACCATTGTATCTGCCCCTAGCTGGTACTAGCTGGTACATGTTATCCGGATGCAGACCACATTTTAAACATTGTAACGAAGTTACCTGAGAGTTAATACTACTCCAAACTTCACTGATAAACGCACGTCTCATGTTTGGAAGAAGCTCGGAAAAATAATGGATCAAGCTGAATAAGCAGCGTCGGAACTGCTGTGTGAAGAAGTTACACTTTAATTCCGAGTGATCTGCAATTTCAAGCTAGATCTCACATTTTTCTTGGCAATATGGCTCCTCCATTCACTCAATCAACCATTCAACTTACATGATCTACTTCAGGTCGATAAATTAATTTCTTTTCTTCACAATGGACAAAACACCCAGTTCTTATGAATCTACTGTTTCCATAGTCAATGTAAAGGCGTCTGGCCCACATTCACTATTCGAAAAAAGTTATAAAACACAAAGAAAAGGAACCAGAGAGTGGGATGGTTTTGAGCGGTTTGAAGAGAGGGAACAACGCTGTTAACCCTTTGAGAACCAGCGTTGATAAGCAGGCGGCGTCGCGCCGTCGCTCGCGCGGCACTCGCAGTGGGAGGCATCGCATGTCTGGGCAGGAATGTTATGCGGCGCCACCATTACAGTAGTTAAGTGAGATTTGACATCGCGCGGCACGGTACAAAACGTACCGTTTGACCCCTGAAGGATGATATCTTCTCCTTTTTTTCATCTTTAATTATTCATCATATCACAAAATTGATAATTTTAGAACAATCGACAACAGAGGTTTCCGATGATACGTTGGCCTCAGAAATCTCATAGACACGTATCGAATGAATCAAACTAATAAGAACGTCGCTTCGTTGTGCCATATACACGAAATCGCTGTGGCTTTGAGACACGGCTATACTAATGAACAGTTAACTACAAAGAGCATTTCTCAATTTCCTTTTGTTAGCAATTTCATCGACAAATCAACGTACTACTGATAACCCACTACTAGTTTGAATATGGTTTAGCTTTCAGAAAAATCATATTGTCCTTGTAGAATTGTACAAAGCGCCGACACTTACTGACAATCATTGCATAAACTTTTCTTTTATAGCCCTGAAATCTTCCATACAGTATCTAGTGAGCCAAAGGGTGTACTTAACACAGTGTTCAGCAGTGCGTGGGGTTTGCACAGTATCGTGTTCAATCCTGCGGCTTTTGTTGGCCAATCCTTCCCCATAACTCCGAAGTCAACAAATCGACGCTAGTGTTGTTCTATGAGGATAGGAAACTGACCTGATACATCAACAGGCTTTTAAAAATCATTGTGTGAGCCGAACACCCACGCAATTTTCGGTACTTTTCCCCATCCGCACTCGTATTCAAGAAAACGCGTTTTCACTATTTTTGAAGTTTCAATAATCGTTAACTAACTTAAATCTTGAGAATCTGGATGATACGTTTCATTTTTTGAATGGCCTTTGTATCACACTATAACAGTAACAATACAGTTTTATTTCCACAGTTGCGCATTTTTTGCTGAGAAACCTTTTTCTTAATAAAGTCAGTAATTATTCAATAATACAAACTTCGACGAATTTAGTACGGTTTTGGTTTTTCAGAAAAACTTTTTTTTTTGCGCTGCGACACTGAAATTATGAGTGCATTTCACTTGCGGCGCACATACCTTACGCTGATCTTCGATGGATTTTGCAACACTGGCATCAAACAAATTACGGAAATTTTAGCAGTGTACTTCATGTTCTCGAGCATTTTCGGCTGAACAAATTTTCTCCTTTATATTATTATTATTCATTCGATAGCTCAAATCTCGACGATTTAAATGATATACTACGTTTTTGAAAAAAAAATTTTATACGCTGTAGCAGCCAAAAGAAGAATTTCGCAAATAACCGCTGTTTTGCATTTAGCGCCGTGTGTTGCGAAATCCCATTCACATACAGGAGTAGAGAGTGCGCGCCGAGTGCGAAACCCAATATTTTTTGTAGGCTTCTGCAGCACATTTCGAAATGTTTTTTGGAAACCGAATACACCACGGAAATTTGCGAGATTTGCGCTATCTCATGATCAATAAATATCTAAAGAGAAAGCTTTGTCCAGTGAAAATATATCGAGCGTGAAATACAATATTATCAATGTTTATGCTGTTACAGCACAATATAAAGGTTGTTTAGGATACACCGTTCAATTTCTCGAGTTGAGCTATCGAATGACTGCTAAAACGTCAAGACTGGGTGGAAATTATTTTTTGAATATGGTTGAAAATATGAAAAAAGTACTTGATCTTCTATACGATTCTGAATAAAGTTGAATGCACGTTCGCAAAAGATTGTTCATCGTCTCATGCTTTATATCTCAATTTTTTAATAATTTCTTCATTCATATTTATTTCCTTTGTTACTTAGTCGAGTTATTGTAAATATTGAATTTACTTACGTCATTACAGTAAAATTGTAGAAACTTCTTATCAGAGTGGATTGATCACCCTGATATCAAGCTGATCAGAGGCTCCGATGCAAATCTGATAAGAAAAAAAGTCATCCGCTCTTATCTCTTATAAATCAACTTATCGTAAAGTGCAGTCGATTTCCAACAGATAAAAACTCTTTCTTATATTGAAGTAGATTTAGTATCAGTGGTTTTGTAGATAGTGGCTATCAGGTATTGTGATAAACACTGTCTCGCTGATTGTAATAGCAATTAACAGTACTGTTACTAATAACTACCAGAGTGCCATTGAAATAACAATCCGCTTTACTGAGATGTTATCCATCGCAGAGAAGCGCCACTGTTTCCTTTAATTGAGCATCTCATGGAATCTTTTATGGGCACTTATACAGTGTAATACATGTGTTTCGACCTTACAGCCTCATCAGTTGCACAATGCCTTTCGTCTGAGCCAGGGCCTTCGGGAGATAACCACCCCTTACATTTTTGTCGTGTGTGAAGTGACTTTTCACTTTACACTCAGCGGTGTAACATGTTCGTCGACGATTCCTTTATCTAAAAGGAGTTCTCACCCAAAAGGAATTGGCTCAAACGAAAGATATGGTCAACTGACGAGGCTGCACGGCCGAAACACGTGTATTGCACTGCATAAGTGCCCACAAAGTCGCCTCTATGAAAGGCTCAAGAAAGAAATACATAGTCAGATCATATTTTTTGAGATCTCGAAAAAAGAACGGTGAATAGTAAGTCGCCACTGATTCGGATTTCTCCACGGTGAATCTGAACACTAAGTATGACGAAAGTTCTGTCAACTTAAACAAATGACACCCACGAAAATGCTCTGGCACATGACTAATCGGCCGAAAGAGACATCAGTAACACTCGCACAAATGACTCACAAGCTCGGCGGTAGAAGCCATAACTGTTCTTTTATAATCATTGTAAAGGTGTGAAACGAATAAATTTTACTTTCACTACCAAGAGTTCTGCTCTACTATTCTCACTGTGTTCTCCCCCTTCTTGGCTCACCGCTTCTTCATTGCGGATTTTTGTACGTGATGAACTGCGCTTTACAGCAAGGATTCATCTCTGTTACCTTATGTCAATGGACTCTAAAAATAATTGGCATCGTACTCAAAGTGCACTTTGTAGTCCTATCCCTCAAGGACATTGAACATCTCGGATGTATAAGACATGGTGATACTGCTTTTACCTGACCAACTTGAGCTGAGAAAGATTTACAGAAGCAAATACACAATGTTTGTCACTGTTGAACTCTATTCAGTGGGCTTCTTCTTTCACTCTTGAATTCAATCATAGCTTTACACTCATTTTTTAGCTTCTGCTTTTTTTGTTTATGTTGCTTTTTATGCGTCAGCTGTTGCTGTTCATACACACGCCTTGCTACCCCACCGTATTCGTTCACCATCCATACTTCACACGTAAACATTTTACTGAGCACTGATTTCACCCTTGCACTCATCTTTTTATTCTAATTCTTTTTCATTACATCAGTAGAGTTTTAATGCCGGCTGATATGTGGCCACGATATTCATTAACCAATCGCTAAACCGAACGAAAGAATATGACCTGCAGTTGTTTTTTTTTTCGTCAAGAACACTCAGTAGAAGTAATCTCGTCTTAGTCTTGGTCAAAAATTCTAATTAGATATTCATTCGATTAGTACATTTTATATTCTTTTACAGAACGAAATTGTGTGCGAGAATCCCGTTTAGTTATTTTCCATGTGTTTTACACTGTCCTATAACCCGCAGTTTATCATACGCATATAATAGTGCACGGGGATGAGGTACTTATGCCCCTTTGAAATTTTTCAAGCTTCTAAAGCCCTTCTTGAGCTTTTATTTAATTTGCGAGTCGAACAGCAGAACAATAACCTTAACAAGCCAGTTCGACTTGCCGAAGCTGATAACATTACTAAATCAATTTTGGTTTCAATGCTTGGGCGTGACTGAACGGTGCGTTGTCGAATATGGGTTCTTTTCCGTTATCCGGGAACAGATAAATATTCGACCGCGCTCGCTGGGCAAGAATTTTCACAACAGTGTTAGTAATCATTCGAAAGCTCAAGTCTCTGGCTACAAAAGACCTTTTTATAACGCTGTGAAATTCAATAAATTCTACTATTCGGCCCGGAATATGTGGAAAAATTTTACTATATCAGAGTCATACGTTTGATGTGGAGTTTCTTACAAAGGGAGAAAAAATTTTCAATTGAATGACAAAAATCGCACTTCACATAAGCTCAATGCGGAACTTGATCTTACTTTCCCTGTTAAAATGCGTTGGTATCACTGCAGAAATGCGGTCTTTCCAGAAGATAAGCACAGCGTTCAAAATCTTCATATCTTACGCTATCGAACGATCTAGTTAGTCTAAAGAAAGAACTCTGTCTTGCAAGAACACGTATGTGAAAGACAAATGTTTTCCTCTGGCGTAGCGTAATAAAAGGTGTTAATATCGGCGTGAGATTGATAGACGACGTTGTTGTTGTTGTCGTCAGTCGCCGATGATTCCGAGTCGGATGGAGGTATGTAGACTTTCAATTAGAAACTCTTTCTAGACGATGGGCAGTGATTAATAGACCTAAAATCAATTAAGCACGACGGACTGAGTTTTCATTATTAGAGAAAATCTCTGGTCACTGCACGGCAGGGGAAGCAAGCCAACTGAGTGAAAGGGCTTAGGAACTACTTCCTCGACACGATCTACTTTTATATCCATAGCTTATCCACACTATTATTCACATCACCACTACATCCACATACCGTGGACCCTGTCTATCAGCCCTCACTGCACTTCGTTTGTCCTTCCTCACTATTGCAATTGTCATCCATTCATCATCCACGACGACAGCAAGTGGCCAGCTATTCTTTGTGAAAAATGACGTAACTATCAGCAATAGAAATAGGAACTCGTACAGTAAAGACTAATTCATTCGCATTACATTGTATTCATTAGTTTTTCCCTATTTTTTCATACCTGATTTGGAAGTTAACTATAGCCAATATAAGTGAATCCGATCTTTAGAATTGGTAAACCATTTATTATATTTATCTTAAGGCTTTCTATCTTTGTTGTTTTTGTTTCGTGGTGAATATTTGTATTGTCCAAATACGTTTTTGAGCGATAACACAAATTTCAGACGCCTTCATCAGCTCGAAGTGATCGATGTGATGCTTATCAAGGCGCTAACCTTTTTTTTTCAAATTCCTTCGCGAGGCTTATAACCTTGCACAATCATGCCAATTTGTTCAAACAAAAATTGTACCGAGATTAGGAAAAAAATCTATATGTTGATATTAGAATTTCTTTATGAACGTTTTCTTGCATTAAGTCTAGTTGGAAATCTAGTGAAGTACTTTTTGTATATATTTTTTAGCAAAAAAAGAAGACGAAGAAAAAAATGCTGCGATTACGGTCATTCGCTAAGTCATCACTATTTCAGCATCGCTATGCCCAAAAGGCTTTCAATGAAACCGTACCGCTTAGCCGACATTTTGTCAAAATACTGTTATATTTATCGTTTATGGAGTAAAAGCTAGGCTAGTAAATTAAAAGCGGAAAGTTAGGATTTTGAAAGTTCCATTCTATCCGTCTTCAAATTTTCTACTGATTTACAGCCTCATTTTTTTTCTACTCATCAAACTATGGTGCACAACTATTCCCTCATAGCTCTGCTAGGCTCACCTAATCTGGGAAAAGTCCTGTGTTTCCAACAAGAAGTCTGACTAGGAACAAATCTATACCAGAAATCATCGCTGTCATAGAAGAAAGTTCATCACTTGAAGGCAAACGCCCGTCTCCGATATGTAGAGATTGGGCTGTCTCTGTGGTGATGGATAGCGCTTCACTTAGTGTATCTTGGGAATCGCAGAAAAGATAAATAAGTAGTGAAGCCAGTTTTAAGCTAGCTTCAAGGGTCCACATGTTGCTTACTCTTTCTACGAATTCGTTGGCAAAGAATGACTTCATTTGCTAAACATATTATCTGCCAGATTGGGTTCATGTCTATGTTCACCAGATCTGATTGACCGACATAGCACATTACATGTAGTCTGTGAGGTTAATTGACCTGGATGATGATCGAACCTACATCATCGTACACCTCAACAGCGTCAAATCTTCTTCATGGCTACGCTTACATCACTCCGATTCAATAGGATGCCCATACTATTTAAAGAGAAAAGCGACTCGACACGACAACAAACCCCATTCCGTCTCTACAGAAGACGAGACGACGTTTCTTACCAACCTAGCCTTAACTCAGTAGTCCAAAAACAAAATACAGAATATATCCAGTAATGTTGCTGATTGGCAAAACTTTGAACTTCGGTTGGGAATTGAACTCGCGTCTCACATTTTTTCCAGAGGCGTATCGCAGCAAGAGTGATAGCAGATTATAGCCCCGGTGATGCAATGGTTAGCACTCACCCTCGTAAATGGTAACACGCTGGTTCGACACCTGCCCAAGGTCCACAGTTTCTATAACGCCCAACATTATTGGATATTCAGGTTGTAATATCATATCACTGCTAAAAAGTTGCTTAATAAAACATTCTTGCCAATTACAAAGTGTAGAATATAGCACATATGAGCTGTGATGTCGCGATGAAGCTAATAATTACTTCTACTTCTAATTTCATTCCATTGATCAGTTTTCACATTGCTTTTTACCGTGCCGATCTTAGTCTTTTAGTATCCAGTTCGATTTTTCCTTGTCTTCTTCATGAACGTCGTAGAATGCTGGTTGAGCACGTCTGCTGGTAATTCTCGAGGATAGCCAGGCTGGGCGGTCCAAAGAGCGCTGGCTGTTGACTGCCGGAGAGTGGTGTGGAGTGAGGATTAGCCCGGCGCCACGCCGCGGCGTGCCTCACCATGACTCGGCCACGCCCCTTCCTCTTACTTCCGGTGGAGCTAGTCAATTTGAAGCCTAGCTTTGCAGTTGTCATCAATGACTCCAAGGATGTTGAGATAGAGTAAGACCCGGAGAGTTGCAGAGGGATAGTATCAGTGGGTAAGAGGCTAGCAGAACGTAAGGACGTTGATGGCATGGTGGCTAACTCGTGGGTCTCCACAAGCGTGCGCCCTGGTTTGAAGCCCCAACGTAAACTCCACCGAGTTCTGCTCGTATCTAAGTATTTTTGTGATTAAGATTTCACATCCATCCAACCGCTACTAAAACTATAAGGCCTGTATATGAAAACTAAACATAGCCATCATGAGGTCATCGACGCGTATCGATTGTTTCATTTTGATCTATGGGCGGTCCGATGGGCGCGGCCGCCGCGGTCGGCGCCGCTTTGAAGTGCTCCGCAGCCCTCGTGCCGACCTCGACGATCGATGTTGGCGTGTTCCGTCGTTCCGGGTGATTCCAAGATGTATCGTATCGATTTTCGATAGTGATCCACCTATTTCGAAAGATTCTCAATTGCGTGTTATCGATTGTCAATAGCGATCTACCTGTTGCGGGAAATTCTCAACGGCGTCCTATCGATTTTGGTGATCTGCCCATTTATCACTCAGTGAATCACACCTCGCTGACTAATCGATAAATGAATGACTTAATGTTTTCGCTCATTTAGTGAAACGATGACGTAGGAGGAGAGTAGTTCGTTTCAGTCATAATAATTCAGATAATTTCATTTTTCATATTTATTGATTAATTAATTTGTTCTCTATTACATTTGAAACAGCCGTCGTCATCTTTGTGAAGACGTTTTCCCCGATCTCTTCCTTATTTTCTCCCCCGTTCCGGAGCGTTTCGGGCTGAAAGTTTCCCTTTTTTTTCGTATTTCTCCTTCCATACAGATTTTGGCAAGCCTCAATGCGATTTATCAATATTCGTTAGGAAACGCCAGTAATCTGTACCTAAGAGAACTGAGTGGTGAGCAAAAATTCGACCTCAACCGGAAGTTGAACCCGTGTTTCACCCAAGCTGGCAGAGCGCGCTAGCACCACACCATTGAGGTCAGCCGAACTGGGTTTATAGAACGATGTTGCTTACCCGACCAGACCTGTTAGTGGTTGTTGATTGATAACTATGACACAGAGAAATACTGAAGAATGAGTGCTAGGTTAGCGGTGGCCATAGGTGGTGTAGTGGTAGTACGCGCAACGGGCACGGCGAAATGCGGGTTCAGCTCCCTGCTGAGGTCGAATTTTTGCTTCCCACTCAATTGTTTTAGGTGTATTTGAAACATCATCGCACTGCAAAAAAAGCAGTAGAAAAATATATATTAACTCAATAATCTGTATTTTAAGGATCAACTTCTCTTCGTGTTCGACACTTTTAATCAGTAATAATTTCTTTTGTAACTCAGCTGCTTTCACGCGATTGATGAATATGATCTACCAGGTTGAAATCTCGACGTCCTTTTCTTCTTCAGAACCGACAGTTTGCGTCGAATGACCACAGTCGTTCGCCTCGAATCATCAGTTCTGAAGAAGACGAAGACGTCAAAACGTCGGTCGAATAAGGCTAATTTAATAAAAAATTCCATTGAGATTCCTGCCCAACCACTTTCTTCATCGACGATATGGTATTGAAAATATGCCCAATAATGTTGAGTGATGTGCAAATAACCCGACATCAGACGAGAATTGAACCCGCATCTCACGCTTTCCGTGCTAACCGATTGCTCTATCGACGCCAGTTTGGCCACCACTCTTTCTACGCTACGAAGTGTCATAGGTCAAACCGTTGACGATTGATTGCTAACAGATTGATGAGCTGAAGGCCGTAGAAAGAGTGGTGGGAAAACAGGCGTCGGTAGTGCAACTGGTTGCAGCGCAGGGCCTCAGAAAGGGTGAAATGCGGGTTCGAGTCCCGCTTGACGTCAAAGTTTTTGCACCTCACTCAACGTCATTGGGTTAAAATCAAAAGTTGTGTATTTATTAATGTGATCCTTATTGACCAAGTCATTGATACGGAGTTTCCATATAATAAAGCTTTCTCGACTGACTTCTATCGATTTCGTGCGGCTGACTCATCAACAAAGAATATAAGATTATTGATTAGTAGTTACCGAAATCGATAAAGAAGAAAATCGATGTGCTAGATTGTGGTGTTTTTCAGTATCTCACAGAGCCATTCATCCGATGAGTGGAGTGGTTTGATCTATTGTCTAAAATCTGGACTCGGTGTTTTCATCCTCGTCCTCATCATCGCCGCCGTCGTCGTCGTCACTGTTCGGGGAGGAGGATCGTACCACCGTTGTCCTCCATTGTCCAGTGGAATGTATTCATCGATTCCATGGTTATTACTAACATTTCTATCTACTTCAGTCGAGGTATGGATTATACCACCACATTTTCAATATCCCGCTTCAAAACAAAGGTGTAAAAACCCCTTAGAATTCCTTTATTCTAGAGAAATCCTTTCTATTTACTGCTTTTAGCAGTGTTTTTTGATGTACAAATGAAACGTCTGAGACTACTGAGTGCTATGCAAACCGCACCCGACCGCAAGCGGGGTCAGAACCTGCGTTTTACTCGTACTGGTGGCTCGTGTTACCACTACACCATAGAGACCACCGCTTTGCCCATGACGATGGGTGAAACGCGAGTTCAGGTCCCGTCTGAGGTCGAAGGTTTTGCATAACACTCAATGCTTCTGATTCGATGCTCTGTCTTTATGTATCTACCCAGATGAACTATCTTCCCGCACCACACAAACGGTAGTGTTACTAGACTGTTCCATAAGTTTTGACATTAAGTAGTAAAAACTGAATTTATAAACCGGAAGTAATCTAATTTGCATGGTTTTCGTATCGTTCGGATGCTTATTTTCTTGCGAACAACACGCTCATAATTGCTTCAGGATGGAGCTATCGTGGGAGAAAATTCGCTTACTATCAGTGCACGAATGGCGCTTAGGGGAACTATGCTAGTCAAGCGGTGCGCAAGATTAATGAAGCTTAGCGCGATGGTACGGTCGCAGAAAGGACTAGGGAGTGGTTCGCGATGTTCGAAGCTGGAGAGAAGCAGTCTGGAAGATCAAAGTCGCGCTCAGGCCGTCCACAGGAAGCTTCATAAATGTTGCGCGTCGCTTCATTAGCATTTACTCCTGCGCGCCATTCGTGCATGATCAGCAAGAAGAGCTGTTCCCCAAGGCAACTCCATTTCTAGAGCAGGTGTTGACAAGTTATAGACCAAGATGTTTGTTAGAAAATGGATATCGAACGATATCAAAATTATGCAAATTGAACCATTCTAGTTGATAAATTTAGGTTTATTGCTTTAGTGCCAGGACCTATGGAGCGAGTTAATAAGGTCAGTGCTGTGTAATGCCCCTGACACAAGTGAGCCTCTCGAAATGTTCGCCAGATACGAGATGAATTCTGTTCTTATTTCTCTATTGAGGCGAAGTCTCGAAGGGCACCAACTGACTACGCTACAAGCTATGTGTTTATGACAGTGAAGAACATCGAAACAAATGAAGAGATTCGATTATGTGCGAATTATCTTCAGTACAAAATAAAACGAATCGCTACGGATGCTGAAAGCGCGGTGAGGTTTTTTCCCCCTTGTCTTTATTCAGTTACTCTTTATTTTAGTCATGTTTTTATTCAGGTACTTTCCAATGCAGTTATAATAGGATTTCATAAATAATCATGATCGAGTGATCGATCAATTTCAATCGAATAACGATGAGAATCATAGTAACAATAATAGATCAATAATCCAAGTGAAATAACTTCCTAATCAAATTTTATGGTTCTGTGAGTCATTTCAACAACATTTATACGTCTTCGTCTACTATTCTCGATTTGTCGTATTAACTTATAATCAGTAGCTCTAAAGTATTCGATAGGTCGCATGTGGCGTAGTGGTGAAAGGTGCGCTATCAAAACACTCACGTGGTCGATTCTCGCGTCCAAAGCTCACCAGGCCTTTTGTCCCTCCGTGGCTAATGATTTTAACCAGATTTACGGATAGCAGCGCTGATTTGATGCATCGGTGAGCCACCGTGAGTTATTGGAACGGCCAGATATGTATTCAGTCACCGCCAACGTTTCTTGATGGCATGGCACAGCCATCAGGAACTGATCATTACCGAGGTCCTTTTTGTCGTGTACATAGTATCAGGTTGGAGAGAAAGTTCTGGGGCACTCGTGAAAAAAACGAAAATTTCTGCATAAATACCAAACAAAAACAGTAATGGTTTTTCTAAAGGCAATTTCTTCGAGTTTGAATCAACGAATTCTTGACATGCTTCATCGATTTCATCGAATGATTCAAATCGGCGACCCTTACTCCTCCTCCTCTGTCAATAAGGCATTGACTTCGTTGTTCATCGACTGCAGCTTGCTGTGAACGACTCGTTCTTCGATAATGGCGCAAAAAACGCGGACTTCAATTGTATCGTTGGGCATGGCGGAGGCTTGTAACAATGCGAAAATGAAAGAGGAATAATTCTAAAAAAGAATGTTTGAAGCCTAAACGAGGTTGGTACGCCAGGGCCATACACCGGTGTTTCGGAGGTTTTGGCCTCCTCGTCAGTGACCCCCGCTCCACATTAAGCCCTGCATTGAAGAAAGGAGGGAGGCGTACGTGGTGATGGCATAGTATACAATGACACTGGTCCATCACCACTTTCAGCCGATGGATTTCGGCTGGTAGATCATAATTAATCCATAAGATCGACTGTTTTCAAAAAGCCCCAGAAGTTGGTTTGGAACCCTAGTTCTCGCTGAAAGCCGTCGATGGGAATGACCAGGAAGCTCATTTAGAGGAAATACGTCGAGGAACAAGTATCAGTGCAAACATAAAAGTGCAATTAAACAGGGAAGTCAGAGCTTTTGGCTCATAAACAACTCCATTTTGAGAGTGTTATAGGAGTGTGCGGATCCTATTATGCGTTCCATCGACGCTATCCTATGTTTTTTAGTAGATATGACGGTGAATTGATGTGTTTTGGTTAGCGTTCACTTCCATTATGCATTTATGGGAACCAAACAGTGAATCATTGCAATGAATTCATGGAAAGTCCGGCAAAATATGTTGTTCAGATTTGACGTAATTGATTTATTATTATCTATTTACACCACGAAAGCGATGGAAGAAAGATATGATGCTCAGCGAATTCCTAGAGCGAGGAGGACCCACTGGGCTACTCTTGCACGCGATAGGGAAAAATGGAAGAGTTGCTGGTACCCGCTCGAGTCACTCGACGATCAACGGGACGACAGGTGATACAGGTGATTTACACCACCCGTGACCACAGTTTATTGCGGAGAACGCAACAGTCCCAGGGATACGATCCGTTTCCTCTCATATCGCATCCTCCGCGAAGGTCTTAAAACATTTCAAGTGTTGCTTCGTTAGCTGCTTGAGGATCTCGTCTTCTTCATGAATGTGGTGGAATGCTGGTCGAGACGATTCTCTTCGCTAATGATTCAATCGTGAAGGTAGCCGAGCTAAGGCGTTCTTGAGGGCGTTTGTTGATTGAGTAGAAGAGAGTCTTGGGAGAAGGGATCTAACAATCGTGAATAGCTTCGCTAACCACCATCTTACCTTTCCTTCACATATGAGGAGATCGAAATTTATTCATAGTAGCCACTATAAATGATTTTTTCTAATTTAATTTCATTTCGAAATTATAGTTTTTCTACTGCTTATTTCGCAGTGTTATGATGCTACGTATATAACTTAGAGAATGTACAAAAATGAATGAGTTGTCGGGCAAATGTGCCTCGGTGGTGTAGTGGTAGAGCACGCGTCCCGGATACGATGAAACGCGGGTTCGATTCCCGCCTGAGGCCTTGTTTTTGCTCACCAGTCAATTCTCTAAGTTCATTTCTTTTATTTTTTCATCAAAAGACAGCATAACTTTGACACCTTACTAATACCTGGAAATGTTGTACTCATGAAAATTGTACTTGGTTAGTTATATTCTATGATGCTAAGTGATATGCAAAACTTTTAACCCCAGTCGGGAGTTGAACCCGCGTTTCACCCGTACGGCACTGCACCACCGAAGCCCTTGCTCTACTCTATTATCAGTCTTTCTTTGATATAACACGTAGGAATTATCAGAAAACGATTAGTTTGAGAAAACTATTCTAAGCAATCTAGCATGATGGATATAACATGGATTATTTATTGTAATTAGTTATAATATTTCCAAACTACTACCTTTGTATTTGAGTACTTTTTTTGACCGAAAAATATTGGAAATTGATAGAATTGCCAACTCTTTATAGCTGGATAGCTTTTCTTCTTTTTCATCAGTCTTTGTCGTCTATATTTTCCAATATTCTTAATGTTTTTTTTTCTCACATAACATCGTCATATAACTATCGAAAAGAAATTAGAAGCTTTTTTCTCTAATAATGCTATCTTTGTATTCAGCAGCCTGTTGGTTTATCGTTTTGGCGCAATCGTTTCAATGAGACACGGGTTTGCCCGTTACCGTCTGGCCCTGAAAAAGAGCTACGATATAACGGGACAGCTGTGCCATTATTGTATCGAATCGACGACGATGGTACATCGTGTACCCGAAATTTCACTGACGGCGCGTCGGGTTTTCGTAATGCGAGTCAATTCCAGGTGCGTTCGAGTTTGTTCAGTATGTTTTTTCCGTGCGATTATGGGGTTAATAACAGATCGTAATGTTATAGCCTTTCTGGTTTATTAGGGCAGATCGTAGACTATCCGAACGTGAAAAATGTTGGGCGACTATAATCGTCGGCTAGCAGAATGTGGTATATGTGTCAAAGGAATATATCACAGTTTTTTCGGTTCCTCTCGGTTGTAAGGGGATAAATGAAAAACCGACCTCATTCGCTGGAGAAGAAGTTTTCATAGGAGTATTAGTAATCATTCGAAAGCTGAGACTTCAGGCTACAGCCTCAGTCGCTGGTTTCTCAAAGCACATTTTTCTAACGCTGTAATCTCCGCACAAAACTTTGTCTCAGGCGCGCATATTCGGATCATTTCCTTCAGCCAAGCGCCACTTCGATCCCTTGTAAAAAACGTAGATTTCTCAGTCTTTTTCAATGCTCAAATTATCATTCGATAACACAAATCGAAACAATTTGAATGGTATATCTTGTCTTCAAAAAAAGTCTCCTTATTATCTTTGAAAGAGCAAAGTAAAGTTTTTGTTTTTCATTGAAAGAATTTCTCGCTGACCAAAGCTTTTCCTTCGGTGTTTCACTAAGCAATCGACAGATCAAATCTCAAGGATTCCAACGATTTATTTGGTTTTTATGATGGACCTGGTATTACGCTGTAACATTCAAAAGAAGATTGGGTTTCGCAAATAATGGATCACTTGAACTGCCCTCTCTTTACTTTGATCCATTAGGAAAATCTATCGAAAAAAAAGCGAGAAAAAATTGACTTCTTAATATTCAAATAGTCAATCAATAGCTTAAGTCAAAAGAAACTGAATGGTATGAATTACTTTTAATATGGCCTTGTTATTGCGTTGAAAGAGCAAAAACAATGATTTGTTCCTCATCCAAAGATTCCTCGCTGATCAGAGCCCCTCTCATATAGTTTCAAGATCCAAACGATAGATCAAATCCCAAGGATTCCACTAATGTTTTTGCTTTAACGGACTACTTAGAGCTTCATAACAACCAAAAGAAAATTGGGTTTCGCATTTAACGCTTTTTTTCCAGTTTTGCGAAGCCCAATCTTCTTTTGGCTAATAATCAAATAGGCCAGTGGAGTCCTTAAGATCTGATCTATCGATTAGTTATTGAAACTCCAATGGGTAAAGCTTTGATCAGTGAGAAATCTTTTAAGAGAAACAAAATATCATCTTTGCTCTTTCAGCGCAATAACAAGGCGTTTTTGGAGAAGAAGTACAAAACTAAAATCTCTATGATCTGAACCATCGATTGGTTACTTGAACATCAAAAATGACCACAAAATACGTTTTTCCTAAGGCATCAAAATGAGGAGCGTATAAAAAATGATTCATTTTTGCGAAACCCAATCTTCTTCTGGCTGTTACATCGTAATGCGTGGTCCTTTTTCAAAACCAAATAGATCAATGGAATCCTTAAGATTTGATGTATAGACTAACCACTAAGACTGTGAAGGAAAACCTTGCTCAGCGAGAAATCTATCAATGAGAAACAAATTTTTTTTACTATCTCAGCGAAATAAGAAGGCTTTTTTCAAAGATGAGATAAACCATCCAAATTTTTTTGACTCAGGCTATCGAGTGGTTAATCAGTCGTCAAAAACAAGCGCAAAATAAGCTTTTCACAAGTGGTCGAATTGGCGTTTAGCTAAAGGAAATGTACCCATACTTTTCGCTGGATAGAGCTCTTTCTTTGGACTGTTAGTAGCGCGTCTGCAACGTAAGAGATCTTCTTCTATAGCAACGTCGTAAAAGGGTGTCATGGAAAACCGGCTACGTGAGGATGTAATCTGGAGTCTTAGCTTTCGAACGGTTACTAACACTCTTATGAAAAGTTTCTCTCTAGTGAGTGAGGTCGATTTTAATTTGTTCTCTCATAATTAGAAAGAGCCTTTTCCTTTTTTAAGCTATAGACGAGGTGACACGCGAATTTTTCTAATGGAGTAATGGAGAAGTTTTGCTGGTCGGGTTGTTGACAACCTGATCTTTCTAGGCTGTGGTGAAGGCAACATTGCCGAAACGTCAGTTGTTCGTATAAATTGTATAAACGCAACCTTGTGTTTCGATTTTCGAAAAAAACTGATTTATTCAAACAATACCGAGGTTGATAGATAGCCGGTGTTGAAAGATGTGTAAGGATAATACTATCACTTGTACTGTTGTTTGATCAATTCTTACAAACATTTGATAGGTGGATCAGCTAAAGATTTATGGTGCTGAAAAATGCGATCTTATTATTGGAAAAGGGTCGAATGTTCGTAAAACGATGGCATGACTATTTGGTTTGTTTAGAGAGAATTTATTTCATGAAAATATTTTTGCCATAAATGCTGTCTAATCAAGAACATTTCCAGTTTTCTGACTTCTACGATCCGTACATTGATGCATCTAACGCCATTCCCACATTCTTTCTCTACTATCATGTTTTTCCAAGAGAATGTCTTGGTCAGTTTTCTCATAAATTCACATTTAACCGTAACTTTCAAATGAAAAGTGTAGTGCTTTCGGTATTGATCGATCCTCAAGGAATGAGCCATGCAATTCGCCTTCATCTGGGATTGTTTCTGGTGGATGAATGCATGTCTGGCCTTACAATGAGTCGCGTCGGCCTACCTATATCAAGCCAGTGCGACGTTCCTCTCAGACCAATTTGGTACCAATTCACCGACCTCGAAGTGATAGAAAGCTTAGGTGATCCTTTAACCCGGTTTCGAACCATCGACCATCCATTGATCAACCACGTGTGTGTCACGGGGAACCTCTCTGCCGTTTATCTTGTGAATTTGAATACGCTAGCTAATTTAGGATCCATGGATTTTCCAGTGTAAGATATCCAAAGCGCTAGCGTTGGCAAACAAATATGTCCATGCGCATTTTGTGAGACTTTTTGGGCTGAAATTTGTACTGAATTGACTTAGTTCTCCTTTACATAAGCAGATTTGCTCTCGCAGCTGTATATGGGAGTTTCCAGGTGTGTTTCTGATTGTGTGCAGCAGACTGTTTTGATTAGAAAGCCTGATATCAAATGGTTCAAGGTCTACTTGAACAAATAGACTCTGCATCATTTTCAGAAGAGCGTCGACAAAGTGTCCGTTAATAAACGGCTCTCAAGTCAGATAACGATGAGCTGCTCATGTTTATCGTTTTCTTCAGAGACAGTGAAATGAAGGACTGCTCACAAAAATATGATGTCCATAGTGTCTGACGAGCGTACGGAATTCACTAACTCACTCGGTATGATTACAGCGAATGCGAGTGAATACGTCATCAAGCTTAACACTCATGTCCTCCGCTTTGATCAATTCCCCTTAAGGGATGTGCCATACATTCGCCTTTGTCAAGCATCGTTAGCGTCGATTGAATGCAAATTTGGGCTTCACAATGACTCGTGGTGGCTGGGATGTATCAAATTAGTGCTGCTATCCTCCCAAACAAGTGTAGTAGCACTGCGCCACCCTCGGAGGATGGAAGGCATGGTGAGTCAAGGGCACTGAGCTGAACCATCGGACCATCGACCACATGTGCTGAAGAACGCCTCTAACCACTGCGCCACAGACGCCCCTATTATGTGTCCAAGGTAGACTGAGGCTGCAGTCCAAGAAACTATTCTATATTTGATCTTTAGCGCACAATTCGCGCTAATGTTATGCTCTGTTAGGAAGCAGCCGATGACTGTGCGATCCGCAGATTGTTGCTTTACAGGGATTAGTGAAAAACAACGATCTCTCGAAGCTGGAACTGAAGTTTCACCGACCTCTTCCGGATGTAGTAGATGCTTTCTTTGGTGATTATATGGATTCTAGCTTTTGGATGTGTGGCAGGAGGAGGCGTCTGGGCTTTCTTTCGACACAGGTGCGACGATTTAGCCCTTTGTTTTCCTTTTCTTTTCTTTTTTTACTTAATGTACGTTATATCAATCGTGATATTATCAGGTTATTGTAAGTAAATACTCATCTAAGATACCCATAAACAGTTGGTTAATCCCTCCGCTCAGAATTGAGCTATATAGAAATCTATTGAATGTCTAGATTCTCTAACACAAATATTATTTACAGAGCCGGTAAAGATAGCGTCCATTCGGCAATATCTTCTGAAAGTTCGCCACATTCCTCAGCAACCAACTCCTCAGAAAGTGCTGATAAGCAAAAAATGCTGTGCACGTTATGCGAACTTTCTGGTCATTGTGTTCGTGATGATTCTTCTCGTCAGTATCATCATGAGTGCATTCTTTTTCAGACCTATTCTAGGTATCATTAGCTTACTTATTGGTGGTTTTTATTTTTTTTTCGGAATTTTGATTGGAAAAAAGGGGTTTTTAATCCTTCATTTTCAGTCGCTTTCTTCAATCTAATGCTAATCCCGTTTGGTACACTTAGTGTATTCCACTGTACTATGGCTTTACTGTCATGTTTTTCGTTGTGCGAAAGTTGTTACGTTCGGTTATGTGTCGATACTTTCAATTACCGTAAGTTGTAGATAATTTTAGCATTTCTCACTCAGCTATAGTGATTTCGAGAATACCTTTTATTTAAACCACTTTTTGGCGGTGGTATGATGTTTGAGAATTGCCCGGAGATCTTGTGTGATGTGCGAAACTTTGACGTCACACGGGACTTGGACTCAAATTTCACTTTTTCAGGGGAGGGGGAGGCGTGTGCTTAACCATTTACACTACCGACGCCTGTTTTGCCATCACTCTTACGTGATATCATTGAGTGTTTCTGAGATATCATAGCACTGCTAGAAGGCGGTGATTGGAAAGGATTATTGTCGACCTTATGTATCCAATATCTGTCAATCTGAAGAATAAAAGGATGAAGCTCACGGCGTTGATCAATCCCTAAGGAATGCGCCATGCATTCATCTTCAGTTCTTAAATTCGTTTGAGGTAATTGAGTGCATATCTGGCCTTTAAAGTGACCCGCGGTGGCCTCCGCTAAACCGAGTCAGTGGTGTTTGTCCTCCTAGACAAGCCTGAGACCGGTCTGGTACCAATTTACTGACCCCAGAGGGATGAATGGCTTGGTGAACCATGAGCGCGAGATCGAACCATTGACCTCGTGTGCGGCGTAGAGCACTTTTGACTATTGCGCTGCATGCGTTCTATCTGTCAATGTAACTAGGATCAATGTCGAAATGGTATACTGGGCTAAACTGCTGACGGTTGGTGGTGACAGATAGATGCGTTGTGTCGTAGAAAGAGAGCTAGTGAAACAGGCGTCGGTAGCGCAATTAGTTCAGCGCGCTCTCCAGGAAGGGTGAAATGTAGGTAGTCTCGCCTGGCGTCAAGGTTTTGCACATCACTCAACATCTTTGGGCGTAGTGATTTTAATTTATTAGGAAAGTGAGATGTTAGCGTATATTTCTGGAATTATAGAGATCGAGAATATAGATCGAGTGATTTCAGGTTTGATTCCGAGAGGAAGGCCAAACTTCTTACAATTACTAGTATTTTTTGGGTCATTAACGCTATGCGTTCTATGGTTCATATACAGGCGAGCGCCATATGCATTCATTCTTCTTGATTTTATAAATGCTAATCTTTGTCTTCATATCCTAAAATCATTACGGCTACCAAGCTTGAAGGTATGTTTCTATCATTTGGTTTCTCTCTCTCTCTCTCTCTCTCTCTCTCTCTCTCTCTGTTTTTTCAAACTTCTTCAAACATTATGTCTAGTGGATAACGACGCTCATGATATGTATGTTTGTCTACGATGTTGTCATGGTATTCGTAACCCCATACTTCACTAAAAATGGTTGTTCGGTTATGCTAGAAGTTGCAACTGGTATAGATTGTTCCCAAGGCGGTATTGACGGGTATCCGATACCACCGATTGATGCTGCTCTGCCGGAAAAGGTAATGGTTTATAGGCTTCAGCTTGGAGATACAGAAAGAGAAAAATATCAGAAGTTTATTCGACTTTACATTTTCCAGTTTCCAATGTTGATGCAAGTCCCACATTTCGATCCCATGGCGTCTTGTATTGATTTGGATATCGAGAAGGGTTTCCAAATGGCAATGTTAGGTTTAGGTGATATTATCATTCCAGGTGAGGTTTTGAATGTAAGATTGGTACTATCCCATCACTGAGATCCATTTTTCAGCATTCTGGAGACACTTGTTCGCTTTTCCACTTAGTAGTCATTCATTAGCTCAAATCTCAGCGATTTCAACGATATGCTTGATTTATGGAAAGTCCTTACTAAAATAATGTAACAGCAAAAATATGACTACGTTCCTTTTCGGTGCGTATTATCGCTGATCTGTCGAATTGTGTTGCTCGCAACCATCTCAGTCACCTCGAAAAGCGCGAATTCTCCTGTACATTCAAAAATCTACTCTCCGTGTCATAGAATTTCCTATGCTTTCCATATTAGTATTGCAGAAGAAATTTTGTGTTGTCGCTTCATAGGTGTTAGCCTTCTCATTTCATTTTGTTGTCAAATAAACCAGTTATGAAATTCAGGCAATGGGCTAACTTCCCGTTGTGCAAAACGTATTATTCTTTTTGTTCTTTCAACGATAAATGAAGACCTTTTCAAAAATCAAGCCTAACTTCAAAATCATCAAAACTTATGCTGTCAAATGAATACTAAAAGTCTTTTGCAAGATTAGCCGTGCGTCCTAGTCGACCAAAAGTGCGCGTCAAGTGTGGAACTTGGTCCTACTTTCACTGCTGCAGCACACTTTAACAGAAACAAGCACGTTATCGAATCGGCGAGATTTGAGCTGTAGAATAACTACTAGAAGTCTGAGGAAAAAGCGAGGAAGGCCCTATGCCCAAAGGGTTGAAAGATGGGTCCTGATAACGGAAAAGTATCGGAAGTTTCTATTCGTTCATAAAGCATTCATCGAAGTGTTGCATTTAAGGCTATTTGTGCACTCACTGTTTCACCATGAGTGGGATTTCCGAGCGTTCCCGCATTGCTTATGGTACCTTATGCTCCATAGGTGAGTCCGTTTCTCTTGCGATATCGACTGTATTGATCCTAACCCATTACAGGATATGGCATAGGCTTAATAGTGACATTCTGTGCATTGATACTGATGAAAACACCTCAACCTGCTCTGATTTACCTCATACCATGTACTCTCATACCTGTCTTTATATTGGGTTGTATCAAGGGTCAGATGTGTTTAATATGGCATGGTTCAAAAGATCTCACAGATTCGGTTGCTTCTTTGAAATCTGCGGTAGGTGAACTTGTAATTATAGTAATAAACTATTGCTTGGAAATGTTTTCGGATTTCTTATCATTGATCAAATAGCTCACTGTTTTTGATGAGCAGAAACGTGCAAAAGTGACTGACGTGTCAGGCGATTTCGCCCTTTTCCGAACCCGCAAAAGTTAAACCGTCATGCAACCTACTCACTCAAACTTCCATTCCAAACAGACAAAACCTAATAAGTAAATGTTCAATCGCGTTAGTAAATAACTCCTCTCAAGTTACTCACCATTTGCACTGTTTTGAAGTTCTCTACTTATCATAGCTGAGTAGCCGCACGAAGTCATACATGAACGGAGTGTGCTTGGCTTAGTAAAAAAATTCATCACGTATTATTACGAGGCACTCATCCTGGGGTTCATTTTTGAGTCATTGAATTGATCCAAAATGCTTCAGGAGTTTATAGCACAGTGTTTTCAGGTTCCTGTGCGAGAATTGACTTTCATTTCGAAATTTTCACCACTACGTCTTTGCGCCCTGTTGGTATGCTTAGTGGAGAGTTTAAGTTGCTACCAGGCTTGTCAACTAAGTGCTTTTTGTGATAGGAGCAGAGTGGTCTACTCAAATCGCCAATGTATTCGTCCCTGAATGCTTTACAAGAGACTAGGTAGAGCTATACCTGAGCTTATGCAATCACCGTCTCTACCGTTAGGGAGAATGGTATAGTTGCACGTTTTGCAAAGACGGTTATAGAATCGGTTACGAACAAACAGACGCCTTACAGTGCTCGTGGTGTCTCAGTTACTGCTGCCAATTTGCCTAGTCCACCCCTTTTGAGCAACATTTTACAGCTGTGTTTTCTCTTTGTATAAAGAGAGAAAAAAAGACAATCCAAAGACAAGAAGGATAAGACCTATTTTCATAACACTTTTGTTTGGAGACGTCGTTTCTTCCTCCTAAAACTAACTCGAGAAGCTTCCACCGTTTTGTAATCACTAGCAAATGGCCATCTTCCGCGTTAATTGTAATATTTCTTCTTTCACTCTCCTCCTGTGCTTACGCTGGTAGCTGAGCGTAAGATGTGTTCCACAAGCACGTTTTCTGCGTTTACAAACTCACATTGCATATTTTTTTCCTTAACGTGAGTTTGGTGACTACATGAGTTTGGGTACAGTTTAACATGTAAAACATGCTGGGAGGGATAAATTGGCGAAACGGACAGACCACTTTGTATTCGGATAAAAGAGCAGCACTTAGTTAAGAAGCTTAAAAGAATCTTAACACGCCACTGAGG